>JAZKJV010007096.1:0-215202 GCA_037367405.1 Ottelia alismoides
TAGAACTGTACTCATTTAGGGGCAATATTTATTGACTTCCATATCAGAATCAGAATATGTGTGTGCGTGCGTGTGCATGCAATGATTACAATATTTAGACTGTTTAAATTACATCTTTTAGATAGAAGGTACAAGAATTTCTGTTTCTTACAAAATTCGAATGATATATAAGAGATACATATATATATATATATATATATATATATATGAATATACATAGTGATATTTTTGAAAAAAAATGTGAAAAATAGGGGCGGAGACAGCCACATTTTTTCTTATATATATATGGAAAAAATGGAGCTGTCTCTTGGGGCGGTGGCCGCCAACATCATTGTCTCCACGTCATTTCGATGTTTTTTTTATTTTTTTCCAAAACTATCACCTTTTATATTCATCTATATATTTCTTCTGTATGTCTTTCGAATTTTATCAAAAAACAGAGAAGTCGATGTCCTCCATCTAGAACAAGTTGATTAAAACAATGTTTAAACAATTAAAATTACATGTTCTAAATGGATGACATATAAGTCTCCATTTCTGACGAAATTCAAATGACATATTGTAGGGATATATATATATATATATGAATATATATGGTGATATTTTTCAAAAAAAATAAAAAAATGTAGAAAAATAAGGATGGGGGCAGCTCTATTTTTTCCACAAATATATATGTGTGTAATGGTCTAAGCATTGCTGTAATCGACCCTTTCTACACAGAGAGAATAAGAGTATTTGTTTCTTACAATATTCGAATGAAATATAGGAAGAATATATATATATATATATGAATATACACGGTGATATTTTACAAAAAAATAAAAAAATATCGTAAAGTGGAGTCGGTAGCTCCATTTATATATATAGGAGTGATCCTATGAGAGTCAAAATTTGTGAGAGCATGAGAGCATGCATTCTGGACCACATGATTCTGTTTTCTCTCCTGGTCTTCTCTCTCCTAGTTGGATCATCTGGTCCAGAATGCATCCTCTCATGCTCTCATAAGTTTTGGCTCTCATAGGATCACTCCTCTATAATATATATATATATTTATGGAGTCTTGTGTGGATTAAAGCATAATTTTTCTTTTCTTCGGATGGCCATCTCTACAGCAGCAGTTCTACTGTGCTAAATCTTAACTAAACCCTACAAGCAGACAGGAGCATCCCATTTTTTTGGTAAGTAAAAAAATTAATTCCTGTAACTGTAGACCTTTACAATTTGGGGTCATTCAGCCTCGATTACAGGTCTCAAAAAGAGGGAGACAAAAAGACTAAGTGAAGTGTACTGCTATTAGTATGCAGAGGGCTTGAGATCAAACAAAACTCAAAAACCTCATTACAGCAGGAGCATCCCATTGCATAACATAGTAAAATCAGATCAACACCATCAAGAGAAAGTTAGGAAGAGAACTCAGAAGCGTGATTTACAGAAGTAATTGTACCTGACAGAAGATGGCAGAGTCCTGGTTGGGGCCTTTCTTGCCCTGCTTGGAGTATAGGGAGGCGACCTTCCCAATCCCACCACCTACAGAGTGGTGGTGTTTGCGGCGAAGCCTGTCATCATCTCCCACCACATAGACAGTCCTCCCATCACTCCCTTCCCCTTCCCTCACCAGTGCTGAGGAGGAAGAATGGCAGAGACCCATCTGAGAGGGAAGAGGATGGAGGGAGAGATGGGGATAGAGAGATAAAGTAGAGATAGAGAGAGAGGGGGGAGAGGGAAAGAAGTTGCCAATCCCTTCAAGGCAAAACAAGAGGTTGCTTCTTATAAGTTAGATGGAAGCGCATGTTAGTGGAGGGACAAGTGGAGTGTTTTAATATTGCATCATGTTGCTATCAATAATAAGTTGGGACTGGAAGAGTGAAGCTCATTGGAGAGAGAGAGAGAGAGAGATGCCCCTGGTATATATGCTGGCCATTGGTGCACGGAATACTCAACGATGACTTTTTTTATTAATGAATATCCCTTTTCTTTTGTTAATGTGATATTATTTGAGAGCAAGCATGGAGCCAGAAAATTATGTGAGGGGCACATAATGAATATAAAGTAGAGAAGTTTATTTGTTAAACACAAATAAAATACCATTTTATTTATGTTGAATGAATATAAAGTAGAAAACTGATCAGGGTTTTAAAACTTTCGGTCCAAGATTCGAGTCAGGCCGGCCCACGATCCATATTACAAGGACTAAGCCCGGTACATAGGCCGAATGTAAGGTATTTTTCTTATTTTTTAATATAATATATAGAGATAATTAAGTTCATAAGCTAATCTTTTTAAATCTAAGTAACCATAATATGTGTTACTTGGCAAGTAAACTATAAAATATGATATAATATTGGTAATGTAAAATAAAAACTTGAAGTATATTATATTAAATGTATCTAATTGTGATTTTTAAACCTATATTTTTATTTGTACGGGTCGGACTGAGCTGGGTTTTGTGGCACATGTCAATGGCTCGCCTAATTGACAGGCGTGTCAAAGAGCGGGCTGAGCCGGACCGAACCAGTCCGTTTATGAAATCTCTTGGCCCGAACCCAGCCCATGAGCGGGTTGGACGGTTGGGCCCCCGACCCATTGACCATGTCTAAGTATGATATAACCACCTCAATCAAAGGGATGGACTTAAGTATGTTTCATGGAGGGACCATATCCATACCTTAGTTTTTTACATTTCATTTTCATGACATTTCAAATTAGTTCTTTAAAAATATATAATCCTAATGAAAAATAATGATTAACTTAAAAATAAAATTTGAAGTTTCATTTTGACAAGAAATAAGCTAGCAGCTTTAAATATATAATATATTATATGTTTAAAGCAGTTGATAATTCTGCCTCTGAGATGGAGTTGGATAGATTTGAATTATAGATTTTTTTAATCAAAATTCATAAACCGTCATTTGAAAAAAAACTCTATTGTAAAATTATGGATGGATATGGGTAAGCTAAAATGGCAAGCTTATCGAAATTTAAAAAAATAAAATAAATATTCAAAAGTAATAACTTTATTAAAAATCATTTAAAAGATGTTAATTTTTTATTTTTGAACATACATAATGCATGTATAATTGATCTTCCTCGATTATATTCTTGATTTTGTGCATATGTATATAGAGAGAGAAAGCGCGTGCATATGGAGTATGCACCTAGGTGCATATAATTTTACATGCACCCGACCATGTAGGGAGGATAAGGAGCCTATATATATATAGAGGAAAAACTTGAATTGAGGTGGAGCCTCATTGCAAACATAGTGCGACAATTAATTATTCCCGTCAGATAACAATCGACGGCCTCAGTAAAAACCACCTTTAGAGAGTCGAAACCACAACGACTCTATTAATTAATGGGATTTTTACCCGGCAGACCCTGTAATCTTTTGCAATTACCGCTACGACCTCTGAAACATCCTAATTCCTCTCTCGACCCCTTAAACTTGCTAATCGTTACCCTATAGACCCTGTGGTTAACCCCCGTTCATGTACCCGTTAAAATTAACCGGATTCCGTTATGTTACCTTTTTTATACCCAATTTGTTTACCAAATTTACATTGACTACCATTCCAGGAGGACCGCCCCCCGCCAACGCCAAAGCTGAGTTCCTCCATCCCTGCTCTACCCATCGACCGCCGAGGAGGCCTGTGCCAGCTTCTTCCCTCCTCCCCTGCTCGATGTTGGCCCGTAGGAACCCAACCCACGCCCAGGTTCCCTGGCGATGGAGCCCCCACCGCCGATGCTGCTTCCCTGCTAACATGGAGGCGATGGAGCACCCGACCTGGCGATGGAGCCCCGTCCCCCTCCTCCCACACACGGCGATCCCCGCCACCCCCCACACCCGGCGATGGAGCCCCCACCCCCGCCCGATGCTACTTCCCCGCAACCCCCCCTCCCCCCGCACCCGGCGATGGAGCCCCCTCCCCCACACCCGGCGATGGAGCCCCCTTGCTGCTGATGGAGCCCACCCCCCCCCCCCCCTCGGCGATGGAGCCCTGGAGCCCTCCCACCCGGTGATGGAGCCCCGCCGCCCGATGCTACTTCCCCGCTGCCACCCCCCCCCCCTTCCGGACCGATGGAGCTCATCTCCCCGTCGCTGGTCCCTGATTCTGTTTTGAATGCTCCAATTTCTCCACAATATTTCGGATTCTTCTTGCGTATGATTTTAGTGTAAATCAACTGAAAGCTAAAAGGTTTCTAATATATTGATTAGTTAATAATCAGAGCATTTCTCCAGGTTCGTGCAGGTGACTATTTGAAGGGAATTTGATGACGGCGAGAGGTAGTTGAGATAGAAGACAAGCTTGCGGCCGGCGAAGGTTCCTGTGACGTGAAGAATTTCTCGAACAACGGCGGTCAACGAAGGCAATCCAAGTGCGATAACGTCGATGTGCAAAAGGCTTCAATTCTCGCTCCTCCTGCAAAAAAATCAACGACTCGAAGGCTCTGGTCTCATCGTGCAAAGGCTGTGTGTCGATATGTTCTTCTCTAATTTGAACGACGGTTTTGCTATCTGTAATTGAACCGAGATCTTAATAGCATAAGGTTCTCTGGATGGTGGTGGTTTTTTTTAAATTTCAGATCTGATCGTCGGCCAACAAGGACTCCCGTAGGTGAAACGGATGATAGCGATGGAACCCTCGATTTTTTTTCTTATTTTTTTTTATTTCGGCTAATCCTGACCGTTTGATGGTAAATTGGTTAGGTTAACTCATGACTAACCCAAGTCTTTGACTCAAATATAGTTAAAATTGACGGCATGGTTTATTGGGTAAGACGGAGCAAGTTTACGGGGTCGAGAGAGGAATTAGGATGTTTCAGAGGTCGTAGCGGTAATTGCAAAAGATACAGGGTCTGCTGGGTAAAAATCCCTTAATTAATTTCTATTCATAGAAATTTATCATATTCTATTAATGACGACAGATATGGTGGAAATCAATTGAATTCCAATTTTCTCGCGGATTGATTATGTTCGAATTGATTCTCTTTCTTCCCAAAATATGTTTTTTCCTTAACGTTTCATTGAACTACTATTCAGAATTTCTCGATATATCTCCGTGAAATTCAATGGAAATCGCCGAAATAGCAGATCCGGAATTTTATAGAGATAATGCACAGGTAATGTACGTTTTTCATTTCCCTTTAATAATGTTATGTATGCAAATCACGAGGAATATTTTAATTTTGGTTGAAAGACGATCTGGTTCTTGAATCGAAGTCGTAATATGCGTTAATATGGGCTTTTATATTTTAATATGTGACATTATTATATTTATTTTGTCCAGTTATCTGACGGAGAGGGTGAAGTTAATGGAGTGGGGGCACGAACTGATGATAATTTGCATCAACCAGGTTTGCTGAATTACACAGATGTTTCAAAGCACTACGGTCCTTATTCATTTATATGCCGTTGCAAATAAAAGTTTTCATTTTACGTAAATTCTGTATATTTGATGGTATAGTTCATTATTTTACATTTATGAACTATAATTTACAATTTTGAACATCATTTTACATTATAGGATACGATGTAATATCGCCCAAATGGTGCTAATACCAGTCCATTATCCGATAAATTACATATACGTGCATCATTTTACATTTTCTGTCATTATTTTACATTTATAGGTAATATTTTAAATTAATTATAAATAATTTTTGCAATTATATTTCGAATGAATTTCAGATAACTGCTCTATCAGTGACCCTGTCATTGGTATCACATCTCATATAGGCCAAATATTTCTATCTATTCAAGATGTATATAAATTTTATGAGGCATATGCAACTGAGATTGGATTCAATGTTAGGAAAGCAAGTTCTAGAATTGGTAAAGATAAGATTTCCAAGGAGCGGATAATTATATTTAAATCTTTTATTTGCTGGAAAGAGGGGTTTTCTAAAAATACAGATAAAACAATGTCAGTGGACAATGCAAGAAGTGATGAGAGCGATGAATGTATTTTTTATAAGGAGGAGCGCCGTGTTGGCATATCAAGGACTGGGTGCAAAGCTTTCATGTCAGTCTCATATAGGCCTGATCTCAATGATTGATTTGTATCGAATTTTGAACCTGAGCACAATCACAATCTTGTTTCTCCATCTAAACGCAGATACCTCAGACCAAATAGATGTTTTTCAAAAGCCACAAAAATGCTTGTGAAGTCAATGAATGATGTAAACATACATGTATCCAAGCAGTCAGCTTTCATAACCATGTCCAGTGGTCAAGTTGGTAGTATTGTTTGAGATATTTACAACTTGAACAGAAAGGAGAAAAAACAACGTATTGGGATGGATGTGCACCTTCTAATTGAACATTTTGAAAGTTGTAAGGCCAATACCCCTGAATTTTACTATGCTTACACAACCGATGGTGATAACAGGCTTACTCAATGTATATGGATTGATAGTGCCTCCATTGAGGATTACAAATTATTCGGAGATACAATATCGTTCGACACAACATATAGGACCAATGAATACAATCTGGTATTTGGATCTTTCTGTGGTGTTAACCATCACGGTTACACAATCCTCTTTGGAAATTCGTTCATGAGCAGAGAGACAACCGAGTCATTCTCGTGGTTATTTGAGAGATTTCTAGAAGTAATGAGCAAACATCCAGTTTCTATAATCACAGATGAAGATCCGGCAATCTGTGCAGCTGTTAGGATATGCTTTCCACATACTGTTCATAAATTCTGCACTTGGCATATAATGGCCAAGCTTAAAAGCAACCTTGGAAAGATTAAAGATATAAATGAAGTTCTATCTGCGTTTTCCATAGTTGTATGGAAAAGTATAACTATAAGGGAATTTGAGCAAAGCTGGTGCAAGATAATTGATCAGTACGATTTATCATCTATTATCTGGTTGAATGAGAAGTATAGTATCAGATTTAAATGGATTAGTTTATATCTTAAGGATTATTTTTAGGCTGGTCAGCGCAGTACACAGAGGAGTGAAAGTATGAATGCATTTTTGCAACACCACATCACTAAACAGAACTCCTTGCTTGAATTTGTCTGTAGATTTCAAAGTGCAATTCAACGACGCAGGGAAAGAGAGAATGACATGGATAACAATGGTGAAGTTTACACTCCAAAATCAAACTTTAAATGGAAGATGGAGGTACAGATAGTTCGTATATACACCAAGTTCATATTTTAGAAATTTCGTTTTGAATTGAATGAAGTGAAGGAACTTAATGTTCGAACTCATCTGAATCTCTGGATTACTGACAATATTTTGTGTCATATATTGGGAAATCTGACGAAGAATTATGTGTTTCTTCGTCAACGGAAAGCGATTTTCTTGTTTGTGAATGCAAGAATATGCAATTCTTTGGATATCCATGTAGGCACATACTTGCAGTCTTGAAGATATAGAATGTGGAGCTTTTGAATGAGTAATATATATTGAAAAGGTGGACAAGAACCATTAAAAAATCAGGAAATTATCCTATTTATGTGAAAGTTGCACACCAAGAAAGGTCGTCTCAGCTTAATCAATTGTGTTCGCATATTATTTCAGCTTCGGTTGAACATGATGAGGATATATTCTTATTTGCTAAAGAAAAATAAAGTGATTTATGTAGCAATATTGATCGTATGATAAGTAACAAACTTTCTTTGTGTTCTACAACAATGAACAATACAAATGTTCCAGATATGATTACTGAACCAGCTGTTAAAGAACCTAATGTTACTAGAACGAAAGGAAGTGGTCGCGGTGGTAGACCTAAGGGCGTTAGCAATCGTATTAGATCGGAATCTGAAATGAGAAGAAACAGAGGTCGACAATGCAAATCTTGCCTCAAATACAATGTTTGACACGATTCTAGAAATTGTCCTAATAACAAATCTGCGAATCATGGTAAATATTTAACATTCGTTGTTTATTGATATGTTTTTTTCTGTTCACTAATCCTTGTGTTTTATTGTGCAGTTGAAAATGAACGAAATTAAAATGAATTGATCAAATTCGTATAAAGTAAGAGTATATTTTTTATATTTTGTTGTAACATTTTATACATCTCATATAAATCATTTTAATGTTGCTTATTATATTCCTTTCATTATGTTTTTTTTGCAGGTTTGCAATTTTCTGAAGGATTCTTGGCTGCAAATGAGCTTTGACGTTTGGATGCTTATCAGACTTAGATTTTTTATTTTTATGTATTTTTTTGCTTATTGTTCTGTGTTCAGTTTTTGTAGACTTCAAACAATGTGTTATTTATATTGTTTCAGTTCAGATGTATTCCTTTGTAGTATCATAACGTAGAGTATTTCAGAGCTTTGATTATAAAGTTGACACATTTCCGTAACCCATGTCATTATTATATTATTTAATTTTTCTTACCAACAAACCTAAGAATTGCAGTAAAATTCCCGGTTGTATGAATTCTCTCTGTACATATCTGTTAATAACTGCTAATAAAATCTAGTATCTTTATTTTATAATCCAGATATATGTTTCAAATATACGCAATAGTTTACAATTGTATTCGATATTTTACATCTCTATGTAATATATTACGCATTGTAACCATACTTTACATTAATTTTCATTATTTTACAGATATCTACACGATAGGTAATAATGAAGAATAACAAACAATTAGTAATCATCGTGATGTTAATCTTTAAAGTATAAGAAGATTTTTGATCATTGGAAAACTCTAATCTAACCAGAAAGTCCTTTAGTTATCAAGCATTGTAATATATCTTATACTTTTTACAAATAGCTTCACTATTTTACATACAATAATAATATTTTACAAATTGTTACCATAATTTACATAAAGTTTCATTTTTTTACAAATAGCAACATTATTTGTATCAAAATTATGAAGATATATGCAAATACAAGTCTAAATCAGCATGAGTAATAACAAACAGTTATTAATCATCGGGATGTGTATCTTTAAAGTAGAAAAAGATTTTCCAACATTGGAAAACTCTAACATAACCATAATGTCGTTTAGTTATCGAGTATTATAATATATCTTATACTTTTTGCAAATAGCTTGACTATTTTACATATAGTAATAATAGTTTACGTATTGTTACTATATTTTACAAACATTTTCATTATTCTACAATTAGCTACATTATTTTTGACAATATATTGATCCTATTTGCAAATACAAGTCTATATCAACATTAGTAATAACAAACAATTTGTAATCATTGGGATGTCAATCTTTAAAGTAGAAGAAGTTTTTCGACCATTGGAAAACTATAACATAACCAGAATGTCCTTTAGTTATCGAGTATTATAATATATCTTCTGTCTTCCTGTCAAACATGTATATATTGACTACAACATGTAACATATATTCAATGCAAACATATATTACTCGTCATATTTAAATGAAATGTTTGGTTATAAAGAAGTTTTAAACAGAAACTGTGGAAACATAGCACAATTTAAGACAATTCAACAGTACATAGTTCTGACTTAAAATGCAAAAACTCTAAGATATGTGTTTACTATGTCTTCTATCTTTATCACTGTGTCGCCGAGTTCTCTATGTGACCACACGTTAATAACAACGAAGCTATTTCAGATCTGAATCTGTCAATATCATCGTAGCTGAAGTCCAACGCCCTTCCTTCACATAGGTACTCCATCATCTTCATTACGTAGATCCCACAATCCAGACTCTGTGAAGGTTGCTGCGGGCAATCTTGCACGTATATGATTTCCCACCCTGCAAGGCAATCATCTGGAATGTTGTCCATGAAGTACTCCGAAATCCAGCCATGCTGATATGTAATTAAAAAAGAATATTATTAACACTGAATTAAAAAAATTAATAAAATATAAATTTTAATTATGTCATACCCATTTCAATACATCCTTTTTATGGAATTTTGATCTTTTCATAGAATTGTATGAAAGGAACTTTCTTGCTTTAAAATCAGTAACAAGAAGGTGCCAATGGTTTCTTGTGTGGATTTCCCCTAACTCTGGCATGAATAATCCTTCATTGTATAGCTCCTCGAGCTTATCAAATTCACTTTCCGTAGCATTAACCACCAGATTCAGGAAATATTGCTGGAAAAATATAAGTAAGAATACTAAATCATGCTGATTAAAGATATTTGATATTAATTATATCAGTAATCATAATCTCACCATTTGAAATATTGGTGTAAATACAAATGTGACATGATCATTAGTTGTGCTGTATTTATGGTGCAGCACGTCCATAAACATGTCGATTATCTACACTATCAAAAATAATTTAAGCATAAACAAATATAAAAAGGTAAATATTATAAATAAACGTACCGTATCCTCGATCATTCTTTCATACAAAAAGTTATGAATATCTCTTCCTTTACAACTCTGATTTCCCGGAGTAAGTATGTGGCATTCAATCTGAGGAATTTTATTTAATTAATATCATATATCTAAAGTTAAAGATTTTTACATATAAATGCTGAAATTTCTGTTAAATTACTTACTTGTCTGTAGGATCACAAAAAAATTCTTGAATGGTTTTCTTTGTCTGTTCTGATGCTTTTTCGCAACCAATGAAATCGGTTACGAGATCGCATAGGTACTGATTCTTATTCAATCAATTATAGACAACGTTAGAAATAATTAATATCGTAATCATATAGAATATACAGAGTTGTGTGAGCAGTATTGAAAATATACATTATACGACATTTGTATTGAATGATACAAAAGAAGTTGTTTTATATTATATGGCTTACCTCACTGGTTGTGTCATCCTCTTGTTTTTCAATTTCTTCTTTCCCTTGTTTCTCTGCTTCTTGTAAAAAAATTTCGCTTCTCTTCTTTGTTTCAATCTTTTTATTATTGAGCTTTGTTGAACAGTGACTTTTTCCCTTTTTCTTCTCTTTGTAGTAGGCTGTGTGTGCACATTTTCTGATTTTGAATTGTCACCAATGTTCAGATCAAAAGAAGGCATGTCACTGTTGATAGGTGAATCTTTTTTTTGTAGTATCTTGAGATTGATACAGTGGATCTTCATCACAGATTTCAGAAATTAAATTCTGAAGTTTTTCACCGATATCTGAGTCACTAGGTTCCAAATCTCCTACGTTGACATCAGATTCATTGCGTGTTGGTGCATCCATGTGTTGGTCATTGTCATCAATGTCACCTTCATCTATATTTCCAGATTTATTCTCCAACGTTTCTTCTGATTGCAATGCATTATGACCAAGATCAATCATATCATGATCAGGAATCACTTTTAGTTTTTCCTTCAGCTCCGTAATCTCAGATGTCAACTTATCATTCTCTTTCTTCAATTCAGAATTTATTCTGATATGTTCTTCATCTTTTTTCCTATACGTTTCACTTATTGCTTTAATTTTATCCTTCAGCTCCTCTATCTCAATGGAAAATGCATCACACATACATGTTTTTTGTTTCTTTTTTTACGACGTCTGAACCTGAAACACAAGCATCTATTTTTTGGTCACACAATTCTTCTAGCTGTTGCTTTCCTTTCTTTTTTAAAACATCCCGTGATATTGGGATGGCCTTTATGATCAAAATTTTCGGTCTTCTCACCGCAAAACTACTCATTGTAAACTTCTCAAACGGAAAAACATATTCATCTGCTCCTATCTTTACAATTTCATTTTTTTGAAGTTGAAAAGCAAGTAATATCTATATGAACAAGATCATTTAGTAATGAAAAAAAATGAAATTACGAGACATTCAGTATATTATTAATGATCTTAATAAGGCTTACTTGATCACAACTTATTGAAACCAATGCTTTGGAAACTCCTTTAATTGGTCCAGCTCACTTCCTTATTCGTGGCCTAAGATCTCTGCTGACCACAAGGTCTTTGCAGCAGTACTCCATCATCCATACCTGATACATTGGTTTTATTAATATTTATTTTTTGATCAAATAATAAAAAATATTTTCGAAGTACTCACATATAAGCAGGCAACACATCCTGTAAGGTAACCAAGTGTTACCCTTGATAAACCTGCTCTTTCTAACTCTACTTATTACGTCATCCATGTTGAATAGTATCATCCTTACTACAACACCAGACCAGTTAAAGTATCGTGTATCTTCAAGTGATTCTACATAGTGTAACAAATCTTTCAGAAAAGAATAAGAACTGTCTGGGAAAAGGAATGTGACAAACATCAAAAGTATCAAGCATGTAACATAAATAGAGACCGAGTTGTCATCATCTCTATTGTAATAGTCATCGAGAATGTTGTTCAACTTCTTTCTATTGAAAATCATTCCTCCTTCAAACATTTTGTGAGATATAAAAGATTTCCATTGAAGGTGTCTTCCTCTTACTGTTATTGAGAAACCAGAGCTTGGCAGGCCCAAAATTGCTCAAACTTCTTCATCACTGAAACTCATTACCTTATTTCCAAATCTGAAATTTCTCCCTCCTTAGTATTGTTCAATCAACCATTGAAGGTTTTTTCTTTGTATTTCAACATGTCTAATGTTAATTAGCTTCCCAAATACCGTCTTTGACAGAAGTACTTGTTGTTTGGGCGTGGGTCTATGGTTATCAATGAACTGAACAAAATGTTCAATGTAGCATATGTGTTGTACATACCCTTTGCCTAAAAGAAGAGAAAAATATTTTTGTGGTTGCAATGATCAATGATTTATTCATGCAAATAAAAAATGCAATTTATATTTAAATACACATAAATCTTCATACTCCCAAAATCATCATCAAGCTTCAGAGCATCCTTCTCAACGTCAAATTCCTTTGTTTTGCTAACTGGTAGTTGTGTTCCTTCTGTTCATACTATTTACCAGAGATATAATTTCTATAAAATTGTTAGAATAGTCGTATTAATTTGAAAATGTACTTACTTTTGATTTGTTGCTTCGGCCGATGGATCTGGAGTTCCATCATTGTACCCCCACTGTACTGATCTGAGTCGTCATCCCGTTCCCTCATGGGTTCAAACAAGTTCGATTGCATCTCCTCCATTGTCGCATGATGTCGTTCTTTTCTCCTTAGAAAGCGATTTCTGGAGTGGAGACTCTCTCCTCAATTGAGTCGCTAGAAGAGCGCCTGCTTTGTCGTCATCGCCAATATGCGGTAACCCTCTTCTTGCTTAATTTCAAATTAGGTTTTTTGTAACATTATTATATGAATATACTTCATATTTTTACTTTCCTTAAATTCGATTTCATTAATTCATAGATCTTTAATTTTGATTTATTGGCAATGTCGTATTGTTTGAAATTAAACAGGAGCTTGTTTCCGTTTTTGACTAAAAATAGAAAGAATTTGAAATTTTAAATTACAAATTGATTTAACTTAATCAATGAGTTATCATTAATTTGGTAATTAATTAATACTCAAAAACTTCATTTCCCTTTTTTTCCTTTGCTCTTCAACCATTGTTAGCTATTGTTTGCGTTTGAAATTTATTTCTGCTTTATCATCTCTACGTCTAAACAGGTTAGTATTTTATCTTCATTTACATACTATGTTTATTCTTCTTCTTAGTTTCATTTGTTCCAAATTCCAGTATATGTTTTCATCAATATTTCTACACAATTTAAATTTAAAAGATTCGTGTTTGCGTTGAGTTTTTGATTCTTTGAATCAGAAATGTGTTTCTCGCAAGAAAGTATTCATAGCACTTGTAATCTCATTCTCTAGCGACTTTTTCCTGTTATATATAAAATCACTAATATATTTTTTAAATCCGTAAAACAGACATTGTATATTTATCACTGCTTATGTTCTTTTCTGAAAGTATCAAAAATTACAAAGAGAACATTTTTAAAATGTTATATAATACTAATATCAACATGAGAGCAGTTACACTGTATATGTTCTCATTTTATTTGTAGAATCGAGAATATCAGTGCAAGAGAAATATCAAATTGTAGAATAGAAGACGAAGATGTAAATTATAACATGGTTGTGTAAAATATATACCAGTAACGTAAAATAGTGGCAACATTGTCAATTAGTTAATGCAAAATGTCATAATATCTCAGTAAAATACCATCAATTCTTGTAAAATAAATTGTTCCTTTGTAATATATTAATATATAATTCTAATTATATCTGATATCAAGAATCTGAGAAAATAAATATACATTCGTATATGTAACGTACATATATTAATTGAAATATACATTAACAGAATATAGTAAAATATAGAATGTATACGTAAAATATGATAATTGTTGGTAAATTAGTTTTAAAGTTTGTAATAATTGTTCTCAAGTTATCATAATATCGTTGTAAAATATAATTCAAATTTGTAATTTCGATCTTATATTGTGCAAACTATAGATATATAACGTAATTCATATTCCCATTTCCTTATATCTAAATTTCTCATTTTGTATATGCGTATAAGAGAGTTTGCAATGTCTTGATCAATTTCGTATTTTATTACGTAACCCAATGTAATTTTTTTCCTTAATATGTGTAAAATTCAATTGAATAAACGCAAAATGTCACCGTATTTAGGCCTTTTTCTGAATAAGCGGTAGATAATATGTTGTAAAATATGCCATGAAGATGTAAAATACCACAATATTTTGTATTATCATAACAGATTATTTCAAAATGCGGTGCTTTTATTCAACCAAAATGTTTATGTAATGTTGTGATCATAAAACTGCTTATTTGCTAAATATAGAATGTTTAATGACGTGTAATAATTTTATTTAGCATTAATTTAACCATCCCACATTATAGGAATGTTAGTTGGCACGAAAA
Organism: Ottelia alismoides; assembly: GCA_037367405.1. Classification (NCBI taxonomy): domain Eukaryota; kingdom Viridiplantae; phylum Streptophyta; class Magnoliopsida; order Alismatales; family Hydrocharitaceae; genus Ottelia; species Ottelia alismoides. Next base: position 14,742 of record JAZKJV010007096.1, read on the forward strand.
CCACTTAGTGGTTTTAATCTCCTTCATACACTCTTCATCCCACGGCCTAAGATGGCACCTTTTCATAATCAAGGAAAGGTGCCACCTCAATTCAAGTGCACCCTATATATATATATATGAGTGATCCTATGAGAGCAAAAAGTTCTGAGAGCATGAGAGGAGTGATTCTGGACCACAAGATTTACCCAAAAGAGAGAAAGAGTAGGAGAGAGAAAACAGAATCATGTGGTACAGGATCAATCCTCTCATGCTCTCACAACTTTTTTGCTCTCATAGGATCACTCCTCTCTCTCTCTCTCTATATATATATATATGTATATATATACATATATGAAAAAATGGGGTTGTCCCTTAGCGGTAGCCAACATGGCTGCCCCACCCCATTTTTCGCAAAAAAAATTTATTTTTTTGGAAAAATATCACCATATATATATATATATATATTCATCCCTATATCCCTCCTATATGTAATTCGAATTTCGTCAGAAACAGAGACTTCTACAGCCTCCATCCAGATGTTATTTTTTTACGGTCGCAGGATTTTTAAAAGCGACACTGTCTGGATGGAGGCCATATGAGTCTCTGTTTCTGACGAAATTCGAATGACATATAGGAGGGATATAGGGATGAATATACATGACGATATTTTTCGAAAAAAATAACAAAATTTGCTCAAAAATGGGGTGGGGCAACCAACAGGGGGCAGCCCCATCAACCCTACACACACACATATAGGGTTGATGGGGCTAGTTTTGGCATCGGAGATCTGTTTAAAGTGGAGAAGAAAAAAGGGAAAGGGTGTGCTATGGAAGATTGATTTTGCAAAAGCTTACGACTGCGTATACTGGAGGTTCCTGTGGTCATCTTTGAGAAAAAGAGGTTTCCCAGAAATTTGGATCACATGGATGAAGAGATGTATCACTACCTCTTCCTTCTCAGTTCTAGTGAATGGAAAGCCTGAAGGAGGCTTTTTTCAACCGCAAAGAGGCGTGCGACAGGGGTATCCCTTAGCGCCCATGTTTTTTGTTCTAGTGGTAGATGCGTTAGCGGTTATGTTCAGGAAGGCAGTTGACAGAGGGTGGTGTGGGGGTTTCCGCTTGGACGACATATCCGTGCCACTATTGCAGTATGCTGATGACACAATACTCTTTTTAGATCGAACAGAGGAGATGATGGGTAGATCGGCACAGGTTCTGGACATCTTCAGCAAAATATCTGGGTTGGAGATCAACCTCCAAAAATCGACGGTCATCACCTTTGGCTTACAGAATGAAGAGAAGATCAGAATAGCAGAACTACTAGGGTGTCCATTACAAGATCCACCGATTACGTATCTAGGCCTTCCTCTGGTGGCGGGCAGATTGAAGGTTGCATATTGGGATGTAGTGATCCAGAAGATAGACAGTAAGCTGGCAGGATGGAAGGCATTATCCTTATCTAGGGGAGGGAAGCTGGTTTTGTTAAAACACGTCTTATCTGCCATTCCAATCTTCTTTTTTTCGACAAGATTGATGCCAATGGGGGTGAGAAAAGGATTGAAAAACTAATGAGAAGATTCTTCTGGTCAGACGGGAAACAACAGAAATCTGGCATGCACCTGGTGGCTTGGGACGAGATCACGAGAAGTAAGGCGCGGGGGGGGGGGGGGGGTTGGGTGTGCGTGATCTGGAGAGTATGAACAAGGCCTTGATGGCTAAATGGGTGTTGCGTGTTTGGGGTCGTAGCGCAGACTTGGTGACAAGGCTACTGAGGAAGATTTACGAGGTAAAAGGGGCCCTGGCTGCAAGTGCGATCCGCTTTGAATCACCACTTTGGCAGGGAATGCGGAAGGTGCTAAGGCACATTTTGCACAGACTTACGCCTCGGGTAGGTGACGGGAGGGAGTTCAGATTTTGGAAGGATGACTGGACGGGGGAAGGGACCCTAGAGAGGCGGTTCCCTAGGCTCTTTGCGTTGGTTGCATCGAAGGAAGCAAATTTGAGGGAGTTAACACAGTGCGGGGAGTGGCGGATATCTTTTGATGCAGTCCTCTCAGTCAGAAGAAGAGAGGAGTTGGATAGACTTTTGGATGCGGCTCAATTGGCAGGTGAATTTTCTATGAACAGGGATCATTATGTATGGACGGGTACAAGATTCTCTGTCAAAAAGCTTTATGGTGAGTTGAGAAGCGGAGGAACAGGGACAGCTGATCCTGACCTATGCAAGGATATGAAGATTGTATGGGCATGCAAGATACCGAATAGGATCAAAATTTTCCTATGGTTACTGAGGAAAAACAAGTTGTATGACAAGGTCAAGCGGGCAAAAATCTTGGGGATCCAGGATGTGAATTGCGATAGATGTGCTGAGCAGATGGAAAATTCAGAACATTTTTTTTCAAGTGTGAGGCTTCGGCGAAAGTCTGGAGGGAGATGGCTATTCCGTGGTTAGATGTGAATGGGTCGATGAACTTCTGGAAGCAATAAGGAAGGTATGTGGAAGCTCCTCGGACGACGTCTCAAAACCTTTTGCGGTACTTTGGACAATCTGGTTAGAAAGAAATGATCGCATTTTTAAGAATCAAAATTTTTACTCAGAGAACGTTGTATCCCATTGTAGGGCTCTTTTGAGTTTCTGTGAGTCTAGATAAATTATGTTGTAATCTCGCTCCTTAATATAAATATATTTTTGCGGTGACTCCCACTTTGGGAGATCACCCTATTTGCCATCAAATATAAATAAATAAATAAATATCTGTGTGCGTGCGTGCGTGCGTGCGTGGGTGCGCGCGCGCGCGTGCGTGGACGTTATCCCACATACTAGTTCAGCAAAGAAAATGTGTATCACACATATATATTTATTAGATTCGACATTTATTATTATGTATAATAACCTATTATTTCCGTTTTAACATAACATGGATACAGATTATTATAACCTGATATACATTATCACTGAAAAAAATATTATGTAATTACAAAAAATTAATTTACAGTAACATTTATTTTTAAATCTGTCACCATATCATAAAATATAATGACGAATGCTATCGGTTGCTATATGATTTTTTATACTAGAAATTAATGACGAATTACAGTCATATCTGTTACTAATTACTATCACAAGAGGAAGGCGAAACTTAATACTCTATGATAGTATGATAACTTCTTTTCTGTGCTAAACCGTTCTATTTAGTGTAACATAAGTCCGGAGCTTTGATCTCCGATCCGTTATCGAGAAAAAATATTCATGACAGCTTTTTGAATTTGAGCCAAATTCGATCCGTTGACAACAATTCAAAATGTTTAAGTCCAAGTTGTCAAAAAATAATCACCACCTCTTGTAACTACTTCTGAATCTTCGCGAGTTTTAGATGTGAGATTACATTTGACGGTTGAGATATACGAAATATATTTATTTATATTTATACAATGGAAGTGGCCAGTATGCCCATAAGCCCATGAAGCCCACCAACTCGATGTCCATACATAATGCAAGGGCTTAAGGGTCCTAATGTGAAGAAAATGAAGGAAATCCAAAAACTTTAAGGTAAATTGTCAGATTTGTATTGAATAATTCAACCATAACAAAATTGACATGTGATGATAAATAGTTTACTATTTCATCGTCATGTCTTTCGCTGTTAAATTTAACAAACGAATATGTAGATAATTTACAACTTGCATCATTTTCGACTGTGATCTTATTTGTGTCTTTTATGCGGACTAATATGTTTATTATCCTGCTAATAAGAAGAGGCAACTTCGAGTAAAAATGGATAGAATCGACCGATTAATTACAGATAAAAACATATCCATTGACTTATTCTTCAAAATTCGTACAAAACATTGCTAAATTTACAAATGATTATCGTTATTATATGACTCGTTGTTAGAAATATAACAAGAGAATTCTACCCCACGAATCCTATAAATAATGTGAATTACCTCACTGACTTTTGAAACAATATAATTTTCCCCTTGACTTTGTAAACTTGCTAACTCATACCTCACATACCTTGTGGTTGACCTCCATCTATTTATCCGTTAAAACAAATTAGATTCCGTTAAAAGTATTCCATATTACCCTCTTTTTTTAGCAAATTTACAAAAATAACATCCCTCTTCTCGCCAACACTCCTATGTACATTCCCTTCTCCTCCACCTCCACCACACCATCCTCAACCTCCCAGCCCTTCCCTGAACCATCGTCGACCTATCATGCACTGCCCTCGACCTATCCCGTGCCACCCTCGACCTCCCATCCCTCCCTTGCGCCATCACTTACGTCCCCCACGCCGCCCTCAACCTCACAATCCTCCCAGGTACCACCTCCTCCTCCTCTCCTTGGTCCTCCGCCTTATCCACCTCCACCTCCTCCTCCCCTCACCTTGCTCCGCTCTTAGCCGCCGGGTTACGTTCATCAATGATGCGAGGCCTCTAGAGGGCTCCAATGATGGCTTTACTTCCCGTCGAGGAACCAGAATGTAGAACCGAACAAAAAGCTCTAGTGCAATTTAGGACTCCCTGAAGCTATTGTACTGATACATAGTGGCTCCCAATATTCTAAAATCATTAATTGTTTGTAAATTCAAAAGAAATAATATATGGCCTCTAATGAAAAAGCCTGATATATGAAAGTTGTTATCTTTTCAATATCTATATGAATGAGTTATTACAAAATTGATCATAATGGAAAGATAATACTTTAGGAACTTTACCTCGCCAATTCTAAATCTTAATAAATTACCTTCGAGATCCTGTAAATTACCTTTCAAAGTCGCTCCATTTTACCTCACAAACCATGTCATCAATTTTAATATTACTTAGTCAATACCTGGGGTTAATATTGAGTTAATGTAACCAGGTGAGAATCTCCTCTTACCCTTCTTCCCGAGGCGGCTCTCCCTAAAGCTAAGGTGGAGCATTGGGGCGTGCCGGCCTGGACCCAACCCTGGCCCGACGCGCAAAAGTCCGAACATGCTATACTTGTGGGCCGGGCTTAGGTCTTAATTTTTTTAAAATTTCAAAGTCGGGCCGGGTCCAACCTGAACCTGAGATAATCGACTTAAACCCGACCCAACCCGCCATATATTAGTATGAAGGTTTTTCATGGGATTTGCACCCCACCATTTATATGTTACCTCCATCTCTCTCTTTTACTCTCTTTAGCAGCAATCTACGTACCATATAATAAAAATGCAAGTGTTCAACCATGTTGAATCCGCAATAAGTAAGAATTAGAAACCAAAGTCAGATAGTAGATAGTAGATTGAGACGATAGATCTTGTAAATTACATTATAATTTTTTTGACGATCAGTAGACTTCCGAAGTCATAAACATGCATGTTCCGAAAAAGATCTAAAGAAATCCAATGAGCATATTTTCGACTTTCATCGGGATTATCACATAGAAATATTCAAGTCTAATTCCAATATCACATATGCACCACAAAATCAGCATATTAGTTGCTCGTTACAATGGGAAAATTATTTGACCCTGTTCATCTTAACATCTGTTGATCTTTCAAAAACAATATTCCAATACCACGCACAGGAGTTTTGTATCAAATCTCGGTTCATATATGGGTTCGGGTTCGGTCCAAAACGTCTACATCCAAGTCATGCCTACTTGTCAGTGACTACAATTTTTAGTAGTGAATACATGAGTTTAAAATATAGGTGATTATATTTTTTTTTAGTATTTAAGCTCTTCTTTGATTTCCATTGAAATGAAGTTGCCTCACGAAGGACGATGTACTGTACAGACGTCCAGCTTTAACATACATATATATAATACATATTAACAATAGAATAAAACTAACATTATTTAACCCAAATCATACCTTTTCCATTGAAGGACAAGTCTTTATATAATCAAAATGGGATGAGTTGAGCCCGACCCGAATCCGGCCCAACCCAACGGTGTATGGGCTGGACTTGGGCCCTCACCTTGACGAAATATCCGGACCACGATCCGACCCAAGACTCGAGAAAAATTAATGAATCCAGGCCGAGCATTCCCGGGTTAGGGCGGAGTCAGGCCCATGCTCTACCTTACCGGAAGCCATGGAAGGACGTATCGGTATCGATATCGGTACCATGTCGATACCGATATATCACCGACATACATATCGCCGACATCGGACCGAATCTCGCCTTTTTTGCCAGTCGATACCCGATATCGGACATATCGGCGATATATCGGTGACCTGTCGACACCGATATATCGCCGATATATCGGGATACGACCTTCCATGATGGAGAGCAAGGGAGAAAGAAGAAGGAAGAGTAGCAACAGAACAAAGAAAGGAGGAAGAAGAAAGACTAGTGGGAGGAATGATGGGAAGGAGAAGAAGAATGACATAAAATTGTAATTTTTTGAAACAACATGGGTATACATGTTTTAAGGTCAAATGGATGGAAGTCTAACTTATGGTCAATCTGTAACGATATTTACCGGATTGAGCATGTAATTTGATTCGTGGGGTAAAAATCCTTAATATTTTTGAATGATTTTTATATACGTAATATACATGGGTCTGGAGTTTTAGATTTTTGTATTTATTTTCAGCTAATATCATATACCTTATCTATTTTATTATGATTGTACACTAGGTTTTATACATGTCTAATTAACCTATTAAAAACGTATATTTGAAAAGAAGCTAAAATGTACTTTTTAACATTTAAACATATAAAAACTGCCTCTTACAAATGCGGTTGTATGTATATACAAAAAGTCTCAAAATTTATGCTCTACAGATGAAATCTACCTAGATCCAATGTACTTAGGTTTTAAAGTATTTTCAACTTTTAATTTTAAAGGTAGGTAGAGTCAATATACAAGACTATGAAGTTATCAGATTAGCAGATTGCGAATTGTGTTTTCTTCCAAATTATTCAAGGTATTATTTTTTTACATTTTTATTTATTTTTTATATATGTAGATGATGGAAAAATATATACGTCAAGATGACTTAAAAATAAATATTCACGGTCCTAATGTTAGTATGATAAGATATATATATATTATGAATTATTCTAGGCTAGAGTCATAAATAGGATTTACAAATCCGATTTATTCCTATTTTTGGTTAGTCTATATACAAATATGTGTATGTACATCATTCCTTCTTTTCTTTTTAGTTCTCTTCTTTTCACATTTTATGTGCATGTAGGTGTAAATAATGTGTTTTAATTTCATGTAATCTAGTTATAGGAATGCGGTATATCGACATTACTACAAATTTGATCTAAGAAAGAATAATTCAACATTTGTTGTCATATCATCTGTAGTTAAATATATAAAAATAAATACCATTCATTACTTGCTTCTTTAAATTCGAAAAGAATATTGTAATCATTTTTATATGGGATTTTTACCCGAGGAATCTTATAAATTAAACATTGTCAATTACCAGCTCGACATTTGAAGTAACTTAATTCCCCCTCGACCCCATAAACTTGCTATGTCTTACCCTATGACCCTTGCCATTAATATGACTCATCCTTAGTCAACTTGCATGGGTTTAAGTCGAGTTAGTCAAACCGCACCAAAGTCAATGGTGGATTTTAAGGTAATCTCTCTCCTTCCCACTCTCCTCCATTCTCTTCCCCTTCTTCCCTCCAATGTCGACCATGCTCTTGCTAAACCTCTGCCCCGAGTAGTCCAAAGAGTGACTCCTCTCCGATGCCTCGTCAGCACGCTGAAAGTCCTCATCGTGCTTGGTCATCTCCCTCCATGGACTGGAAGATGGGGATTCTTTCACCTCTTGCGATGAAAAGAAGGGAATGGGGCTCTGTTCAACTAGGGCACTCCTTCAAGGTTGCTAGCTAGCAATCCTTCGAGTTCAAAGCAGAGGTTCAACCACCAAGATGGCTTTGGAGGCTGTGAAGATGACGACGTCCTTCCTCATCAAGAAGCCGAAGGCATCGACGGGGTCAAAGGATGCCACAACCTGGATTATCTACAAGCTGTGACAGGGGGTGGAGTCGGTAGAGCAAGGGGAGGAGGAGGAGGAGGCATTTGGGGGTGGAGCAAGGGGAGGAGGCGGATGGGGCCAAGAAAGGTAATGGGAGGAGGATGTAGAGGGGGAATAGTTTGAGGACCAAGGGGAGAAGGAGGAGGCGGCGTAGTGCAGAGCAAGGTGAGGGGAGAAGGTAGTGGAGGGGGCAGAGGCAAAGGAGAGAGGAGGCTGTTGTGGCCAGGTCAAGGGGAGGCGGCGGCTAGGGGTGTTCAAAAATATCCGGGTCAATGGGTACCCAGCTTGACCCGTTCATTTTGATCCTAAACTCTCGGGTACCCGTTTAAAAAGATGGGTCAGGTACCCGTTATGTCATGACCCGTGCCCCATATAAAAAATCCGACGGGTACCCGCCGGTACCCAGTTGGAAGCTTCAATTATCAATTGATTCACAAAAATGTGAATGATTAGATACAAATACTAATATATGTTACATTATTTTTATCTATTTTAAAAATATAGATATGGATGCGGATACAAATATCGGTGAATATGGAAAATATATTGCCAAATCTTTAAAAATAGATGCCGGTATGAAATAGATGTAAATTAGATAGGAAAAATAATAGAATCAAAATGGTATAGATAAGATAAAATTTATATGTATGGGAGGGCTCATATATGTATCCATTTTGAAATCAAAATATATATAGATGTCAATATTTGAATTAAGATATATGATAATGAATCGGATACGATCCAAATCTATATACATACATCATGACATTCAAACATGATGGTAATGAATACAATTGAATGTGAATTGTATCCCACACGCACACGCTCATGCGCACCCACCCACCCACCCACATGCGCACGTGCGCTCGCGCTCGTGCCCACGCCCATGCCCACGTGCTTGCGTGCATGCCCACACCCATGCATACACGCACATGCGCACACATGTGCACGCACCCGAGCGCGCGCGCACACACATTGTGATAACCAAATGTAGTGATAACTAATACAATTATTTACGAATAGGAATGTATACTTATATATCGTTTGTCACGTTGTTCTCTGATTATATATATTTACATCTTATTTATCCGTATTTGATTCGTTACGAGGATGAACGTACATGAATGTATCATTATCGGATCCGTATTTGATTGTATTCCTTCCAATTTCATATATTCATATAATTTACATTATCCACATAGTTTTTATATATCCTCATTATAAATTTATTTATCTATGTTTATATCCCTATCGGAATGCATTCCGTACCATTTAGATTTACATGTCTCGGCGTTATCATTATGAATATGATATAGATATGGATATACATAGTTGGATATATCGTTTGCATTTTTATACTTGTCACCTTTCACTAGAAGAGTCTCTCTTTATCTCCATGGGTACCCACAGGTACCCACGGGTAGCCAATATCCATTGGCATTAACCGAGTACCCGTTACAATTGGGTATCCGTTGGAATGAAACGGGTTGACCCGTGATCTAATACCAACTGGGCGGGGCGGGTCACGATCAAATGGGACGGGTACCCGCCCCATGGACACCCGTAGTGACCCCCATGTAAGGTCGGCGACTTTCTCCTCCTCTGTTTCCACCCCATTTTGAGACGCTTTATCCCACGAATCGTCTTGCAAAGGACCCATCAGTTGCCTGCAAAGTTTGGTCTCCAGGTACCTTGAACCATTATCATTTCACTTAAATACATATAGGGCGTTAGCATTGCTAATACTTGCGATTTTTCTAGGATCTTGGGGCCTATATTTGGATGTGATTTTGAGCTGCAACATTGATAGTTCAAATCGACTTTGAAGCTTCATTCAACCAACGATCCCAACTGTTAGAAACTTAGAAGTTCCAAGGATCCTCGATTTTTTCATAGATTTCAAGGCAAGCTCAGGGAAAATCCAATGAACCCAACCACGAGTCATTTGGAAACCATATGTGACCAGACATGGAGGAGATAGACCCAAGCCACTTGAACTCCAGCAACGCCGAGTCGCACATACTAGTAGGGGGTTGATCGAGGAAGACATCTAAAGAGAGTGCCACGTGGATTATTCGTAACCCTTTGATCGCGAAGGGGTAAATATATTATAGGCATCCCCTCTAATTTTTGTGTTGTCAATTAAGAAGCCCTAGAGGGCTAGAAGGCTTTCTGATGGCGTGAAACTATCTTCCATAATTGCTATTGAGTCCCTTTGGGACCTTTTTTACTTGGCTTTAAAAGCTTCTCTTTCTTGCTATTTAGTCCTTACAGCTTTGACATTTTATTTTAAGCCAGAATTTTATTGGATGCATGTATTAGTAGCCTCGATTAACATTCCTTTTTAGAGGTTTTTAACATTCCTTTTTATTTTTAATATTTTGCATGTTTTGAATTGTTTTCCAAAAAAATCCTTTGGTCTTTATTCTTGGTGAATCGGGATGTTATAAATTGGGATTTTTACACCCATAACCATGAGTAGTACCACAATAACAATCATAACCCTGCATAATCATGAATTACAATTGAAACCCCGGATAGTTACTTCGTTTCACACACATAACCCTCCGTTAGTTTAATATGTTAACTCAACCATATCAGTGGGTTTATCTAACCAAACTATGATCTAACGACTAGGATTAGCCAAAACAAAAAAATAGAAGGAAAAAAATTCACGATGGTGGGTTGGTGGGCTTCGAGCATGGTAAAGGGGTTCGAGGAGGAGCGGCGACGGTGGAGGGCCATTGCAGGTCGGTGGGGGAGGCCTTGGAAGCTTGGTAGGGAGTGGGGCTTCGAGCTTCAGACAGTCGAGGAGAGGTCGTCGTCCAGCTTCGAGCAGGAGGGAAGCTCTGCGGGAAGGGGTGGGGGTCTTTGAGCGAGGAAGGGGAAGGGTCGGTGCGGGACAGGGGTGCTTCGACAGGGGCTTGGAGCAGGGAGGGGAAGGCTCAGCAGCGGGGGCTGCTTTTGACCAGGAGCGGGGATTTGAGTAGGGGGGAAGGCTCGACGGCGAGCACCATCGAAGGGGAGGGTTCGAGAAGGGGGACGAGCGGGGGGGGGGAGGGGGACTTCGAGCGAGGGAGGGGGAAGGCTCGACGGCGAGGGCCATCAAGGGGGGAGGCTTCGAGACAGGGGAGAGCGAGGGGTGGGGGGTTCGAGACAGGGGACGAGTGGGGGGAGGGGGGCTTCGAGCGAAGGAGGGGGAAGGCTCGACGGCGGGCAGGGGGACTTCGAGATAGGGGACGAGCAGGGGGCTAGAGGGGGGGGGGGCTTCGAGCGAGGGAGGGGGTAGGCTCGGCGGCGGGGGCGGGGGCTGCTCCGATGAGGGTTTCGAGCAAGGAGGGGAAGGCTTGGCGTTGGGTCGGAGGGAGCGGAGAGAGGGAGAGAGGGAGAGAGGAGCTGCTTGGGGTTTCAGGTGTAGTTTTGTCTTTGCAAACGGAAACCGTCAAACTTAATGGGTATCCCAAACGGAATATAACACGGGATTATGTCATGTAAGAGTTAAGCATTACTCGGGATTTCACATGTAATTAATGATTATGCAGGGATATAGTTGTTATTGTAGCATTACTCATGGTTATGGGTGTAAAAATCCCTTATAAATTTAGGGCATGTAGCCCACAAAGGTGGATTGCTATAAAAGTAGGGTGTGTACCCCACTAGGTAAATTACAAAACCCTTATTTGGTCTCACATATATTTCATTGATTTTAAATTTAAAATAGTTCAAGGTTTTTACTCAAAAATTCATAAAAAAACATCAAGAAATACAAAATTCCAAAAAGAAAAATACCATACATTCTACGTAGATATTTTGGTTTGTATCTCTATTACCATTGATATTTTTAGAAACTAAAAAAACCCAAAATCTATAAAATAGGTCAAAAAATCACAAAAAAATCAAACATTGATTGAAAATTCCCCAAAATTACGGTTTGCCCCCCTTCTTTAGGAGTATAGGGTTTTAAAAAAAATCCTAGCTCATTATTTTTAAACCAAAAACCTAAAAAAATAAATCTTAAAAAAATCTCTAAAAACATGCAAAACAAAAAAAAAACAAAAAAGCACAACTACTTCCTACTAATTCAACTTTTTATCAAAACAGAGTCCGCTTACTCATATCCACCCCCATTCATAATTATCACGAATTTTCACTTGTACTACTTCAACTAAACTAACTAAGCAAGAAATGTTGATATCAACGATGGCCTCCAAATACAAATAAAGAGGCAATAACAATAAATTCAAAAACAACAAGAATAAAAATTGATGAGCTAATGAAAACAAAGACATGAGAATAAGGGTTCGATGAAAGATATGGAAGAAATAACCAAAATTATTGTTTCACAGCTCTCAAATCAAAGCCAACAACCTTCAATTGATACGATGAGAAGTCGCTAGCTGATCGTAAGCGATGTCTTTGATCACTAGAACTTGATTATACCTTAAGGGGCGTTTGTTTCGGGAACAAGCATGAATAAGTATCGGGAATAAGGAGAATAAGATATATTCTCTGTTCAGCTGCAAAGATAGGAATAAAGAGAAAAATATAGAATACATGTATGTAAGGTGGAATAAAGTTAGGAATAATGGTGGAATAAATTGAAATAACTGTACTCTTGAAAATCGTGCCGGACGGGAAATTGACCTCTTATTCCACGTCTTATTCTCAAAAACTAACATGGCCCAATGCGAATAGTGGCACTCATGTTATGATAATTCTAACCACCTTTGTATAACTCTGTATAAAAGCCTTAACTGGATATAACTATTGTAACAACTGGTTGGACTACTAACTGTTACTCAGCTTTGAGCAGTCTACTGGTTAAAGCAAATGATTAACTACCAATGGTTGCTTGGCCTCATAGCCCTTTAAGGTGTAGGTACACTCCGCTATCAATAGACCGTGTGGTAGACAAACTTTTTTAAAATAATTATTAAAAAAATCGAAACTAATTAAATTGGCATGAAAGAAAATAATTTTAAAAATGTGTATCGATCAGCACTTGAGGTGCCGATTTGGGACGCCTCATCAGGTGCCGATTTGGGAGTGGTCGTTGGAAAATTACCAAAGGTCCCCTCTCCCAAATTTCTTATATAAACCCCCTTCCCCCCCCCCTCCCCCCCATTCTCACCATTCCTCACACATTCATCCCCTCTTCATTCTTCATCTTCCTCCCTTACTTCTCTTCTCTCATTTCTCTCAATCCGTATTCTCAAGCGCGATTTCATCTCTCAATCTGCTAATCTTATTCAAGTAAGAATAAGATTTTTTTGTAGACATTTTTTCGTATTTTTTGCAGGTTTTTATCAGTGAAGGCGATATAATATTGCGGATATCGGATTATATTCTTTTCTTTTCGGATAACATTTCTATTTGAAGGCACGCGTCTTTCAGGTAAATTTACTTGTATTAATTTTTTCGTGATTGTAATCAATAATTAGATGTGCAAAATTAATACTTAATTTAAATATATATTTAAATTATTTTTTTATATTTCAGTTGAAATTATTTGTGTTATAAACTTTGTATGAAGTACCCTACAGAAGTTGGAAAAAGGAAATGTAAATGTAATATGAAAATTATTTTAATTTCAATTACATTAAGGCTAAATATCTTATTATCATTGCATCCATTTAGATTTAGAAGTACACATAGTCATGTTAAAATTACTTCTCATTTAGATTTGGAATCGAGCGTCGGGAGGGTCTCCCTACAGTGCTGGAAGGACTCACTGTGGTGAGCACCGATGAGTCCCCAAGGCCGGATTTTTGGATTCCATCTCTGAGTGATTAGTATATCATTTAAATAATCGATTAATAGAGATGACATCGAGTGAAATATAAATGATTGTTATATTTAAATAAACTAATCAAATCATGTAAATATTTTATTTCTCTTTTGGACGAGTGGATCTTTAAAATTATATGTTGTAAATCATACATGTATGGATTATACGGAATACAGTGGGGAGGGATCGCAACCACCACCGATGTTTGGAACTTCGAATTTTAGTTAATTCTTCGTGTATAGTAAACTTATATTAGTGTATCGATTTTTTGATATATAAAAATAATTCCTCAAAAAATATAGCAGGACACGGTCAACATGCATTTTCACAAGGTCAAAAAGTGAAGAAGTTAATATTTGGAACCTTGGGAGTGACGTCTGCGGGATATGACGGACAAGAGTACCCGTCAATTCAACAAGGACTCGCATCTTCAAGTTGTTAAACTTAATATTTTTCTCTTAGTAGTACTAGAATTTATGTGATATCTAATAAAATTAATAACGTTTAGGTATGAGTTATATAGAATATAACACTTCAGAATCTCAATATGATCAAACCGGATTTGGAGCTTCAGGTTATAACAACTTATTTAATAAAATGACTAAATGCTATAACTAATGTGGATCTTATATAATATTTTCTAAAAGATGAATATCTCATTCTTGCATGATATGGAGAAGCTTTCAGTCAATCACAATTTGCACGATCATCATTTGTTGGTCCTTCGAGTTAGAGATATAGCAGGCAGGAATTTCCGCTGATTCAACCAAGATTCGTATCTGCAGGTTATTATAGTTAATTTATTACATTGTATCCTTCTCTTACTTATAGTTTAATTTATGTGACATATAATATAATTAATATCTTTCATGTATGAGCTATATAGAGTATGGCATTGCATGGTCTCAAATCGATGAAGCCGGATTTAGAGGTTCAGGTATAAATATCTTATTGAATAGAAAAAATCATTTCAATACGTTATGTTTACCTTCTATGATACTTACAATAATATAAATGTCTCAATCTTAAAGGACAATCACTTGTTGGTCCTTCGATTCAATTTGAGTCTGCACCCTCTCAGCTCACACCGTCTCCTCAATATAGTTTAGGAGATTTTCAATCACAAATATTTGATAGTGTTCGGCAAATGGAGACAACTGATTTTAATAAACAGTTGTTTGGTATACTCACGATAATACCACAACAACGTCCGAAGCTGCCTCGAAGACCCTCTCCCGGAGTAAAGACCACTGAGCCTCCTCCATTAGAGCCGCCTCGCCAGTCAACAAGTGTACGAACTTCAAGAAACCAAGAAACTCAAACAATCGAACCTCCACGGAAGTCGTCAGCTACGTCGCATCCTCCAGGGCACATTCCAACACACTCAGAACAAATCACCAAGTAGAAGAAGAAGAAGAAGAAGACGACACATGAGGGGAGTCACAGAAAAATGGGAGATGGAGGGAAAGGAAACGACAAACGAGGAGGTGCAGGAGGTGGAGGAGGAGGTCTGAAAGGATTTCTGAAGATATGGAAACTATAAGTTATTGTAATTTTTTTCTTATTATTTGTAAACACATCTTTGTTCTTTATGATTTTAATAAAATACTTGCAATTTTTCAAGTTATACGTTGTTGAGCTAACGTATGTCAATGGTAAAGAATGTTGAGCACACTCTCAATTTCTTTAAATTTACTATAATATTCCTGATATGTCAACTAAAAATATTCTTAGTATATATCAATAATACAGAATAAAATTAAAAATAGAGATATACATTATATTTTAGAATAACATTGTCGGGGAGAAGCGAGACAAGGTAGAGGTGCAGAAGGAACGGTAACCCATCTTTCCACCTCCAAAGATGAGAGCACGAAGCTCCTAGCGATAGATTGAAAAGCTTGCGATGAAGGAAAATACCGAAAGCGTTAGGAAAGGTAAATCAGCTAGAGAAAGTGATAGAAAAGTAAATATAGACGATGACTACTAATAATATAGTAATTACTTTAAAGGTTCTCATTCATATCTAAATTGTAACCATGCCTATTTAATTTATTTTGATTTTTTAAATAATTATTTAAAAAATTCCTCAAAGGTCCTCATTCATATCTAATAGGGAAAATAATAATATTTTCCTTATTTATATTATCAAATATGAAGTAAAATGTGAAATGGAAGTATTATGTAAATTGCCCAAGTCCAAGGTGTCGATTTGGACTGAGCGCCCCAAATCGGCACCTCAGATGCCGATCGATACACATTTTTTAAAATTAATTTCATCCATACCTATTTAATTAATTTTGAATTTTTTAATTATTATTTTAAAAAAAGTCCGGAGCTAGACACTGTAGCTATTGCACATATTTGTTTTATCAACTTTCCTTTCGTCAAGTATATAATAGGCCGTGGCTTGGCATTGTAGCTATGCCTATATTTGTTTTATCAGCTTTCGGTTCGTCCACGAATTTTGGTGTGGTGTTATGCTGCTATGAATTCCCGTTCGTGAGAAACTTTCGCTGCTTCAAGATAACTAGTATACACCCGTGCTTTGCACGGGTAAAAAATCTAGTGTAATATATGTTGATTTTTTTTAAAAGTAGGTATGTACACTCAGTAGACATTATTTGGAAAGGAAACAGCCATAAACAGACACATTTAAGTGTCATTGTATCTTTATCTATTTTTAAATATGAATACAGATGCCTTTGTCTATTTTTAGATATGAATACAGATCTCAATAGGGATGTTAACAAATATGAAAAATATATGACCATATTATACATGGATGTGAAACGGATACCGATCATTTAGTAATAATGTCATAATTATATAGCTTATATCTAACAAAATGAAAATGTATATCCTAGTTGGTATTGGGATCCAAGATTTTTCTCGTGTATCTTTGACGTGATATAATTACTATCCATTTAGGTATTATATAAATGTATGTTTATATAACACATATATGAGTGTGCTATTTTATATAATTATGAGTAACTATTTATACCAATACTTATAATAGATCAAACATAAAACAATAATGGGTAAGCGTTGATAAAGAGATCATCGTTGTTGGCATGCACAAGTAGAAGTTGAATTCATTAAATGTGAACATTCATAATTAAATTTGTAAATCATTAAAAAAACTTGCAGTTAGAAATAAGTTGCATTCATAGTAAAGAACAAATTCATTATGATATGATACAATTATTCTCTAATTAGCAACGATTAGCTGTAATTTTGAAAAACAACATGAAATAAATGTTTGCAATATATGCTAATTGCATAACAATGGATATGACATTCGTTGCCAATATCAATAAAAATAATTTTGCAATTAATAATACATCATTATATATTTAACAAAGTACAGTATAATGACAATTTTCTAAAAATGTGTCGCTATAGATTTTTTTAGTGTATATTTACTCATGTATTGAAGTTTTTATAAATTGAAACCACCTGAACATGTGATTCATTGCTTGACACGCTGTGAATTTTATGAGTATAGGTGAAGCAAATATGCTCTAGGTAATAATTGCATTACTCATATACAATATGCTTATGGATTATATGTTTATACGAAGGAAATAACATTAATATTTCATCGTCAACATGATTTCGACGAACATTTACTGTAAATTATTAATTAAATCCGTGAGCTGCACGGGTGGAATGAATTAACATACGAACGGATATACATCGTAGTGGTGAATCGACCTACTAAACATGAATCGTATAACATAAATATAGTATAATTGTGTATAATTTTAACATTAATTAGTTCAATCATAAAGAAGCTCCAAAGGGCTCAGTGCAAATCCCCTCACTTTGTTCCGACGACTGTAATGAGATGTCGATATTAGATTTTAGCCGCTGAATATTGAGTAGGAGTTATAAATCGATGAGTTCTAGATAAAATACTTTCGTTCTTTCTTTGTTCTTCGACCTCAAGGTGACCAATGATGAAGTTAGCACAGGTGATCATAGCCAGGTGTTGATGATTTGCGGTCGAGACAGAGAGCCTCCTACTCTTGGCTCACTCGATGAAGGATGGAGATGTTGTTGATCTGTGAGTCGAGGTCAACACAGGAGATGGACTTGGAGGAGAGCATACACCCTTTGGTTCGCCCAATTCAAGAATAGGGTGAAGCTCTTCTCGATTCTATTTATTCGAAATGGAAGTCAAGCTCAAATCAAAATCGGAATCTTTAGCTTAAACTTGAGACTCGGATCAAGAAGTAGAAGGGACATGCACCACGCGTAGGGGTGTAAGAAAATTCTCAAGTCCGATATTCGTTCAGGTTCGGCTTGCTAAAAGTTCGATTCAGATTCGGTTCGGAAATAAACGAACCGAACCTGAACAGAAGTTTAGGCTCGAGTAAATAAACGAACCGAACCTAAAATTCATAGGTTTGCTCAGGTTCGATTCGTTAAAAGCTCGATAAACATACACATGTACATATTTACAAATCCTTATCCGTAGAAGTGGACTTATTTGGAGATACGTGGTTTTTATCCTAGGGTAAGTGAATTTGTCTAGAGATAACTAGATATTTACGTGATAACTAGGTTTTATCTCGGTATAAACTATCCAAAAATAAATAGTCACATCATGTTTAGAACATCTATCATCTATGGTCTAGTACTTTTCCCTTCTTTATCTTCAAATCAACAGAACAAGTACAAACATTACTTATCGAATATCTCCGCATTATTCTTATTCCTTATCTTCATCTGAATAGATATAAAATATATTATAATTATACTTTTTTCAAAAAGTCGAATCCTTATTAATCTATTTTTTTCAAAAGATGAAGATGAGTTAGGTAAAGAAAAAAACTAAATGAATATTTATTCTAACTGTAAATACACATATATTTCCATTTCTCTTCTTTTCACTCCCTCTTATTAGAGAATTCTTAAGTTCTATATTTGCTAAGGTTCGATTCGTTTAAAAAGAGGTTCGATTCGGATTCGGTTCGAAAATAAACGAACTGAACCTGAACACAAGTTTAGGCTCGATTAAATAAACGAACCGAACCTAAAAAACATAGGTTCGCTCAGGTTCGATCCGTTTACACCCCTAACCACGCGGATTATATCCAAAACTCAAATCTACTTCTAAACTCACCATTTATACTCTCACATCAAGTTATGAGTTTTTAATTGAAATTATTAATTCAGCATTCAGCACATTCAAAGGTATGAGATGTGAAATTGAGGCTCTGACCAAGGGTTGGAGAAAGAGGGTGATCGGGAGAAGGGAGAGGGCCCTGCATGTGCTTCATGTCGCAGCTCAAACCCTGCCTCCTCCGAAGATGCGACTTACCACAGCGTCATCGATGTTGCAGATAGTCAGCTGTTGCGGCTCCATCTTCACCCTGGTGAACGTCATCGCGGACTACTATGACTGTTGTTGCGGATACAGGTGAAACGTCTCGGAGTTTCGATGTTAATTGGCATGCGAGCGTTTGTTGGCCACCATGAGGGAGTTGGACACTGGCAGGGGCTTCGCCTGCAGTGTCGAAGTCGAACCACTGGCGGAGGGGAGTTGGTCAAGAGGCTACAAAAAAGCAGAGATCGAGGGCTTCGAAATGGAGGCGTGGGGAGCAGGCGGTGCTGCTAGGGGAGAAGGCGAGGAACTCTGGCGAAGAGGATGCGGACAGAGGCATAGATTCTTTTATCTCCTCGCCGTTCCTTCTGAACATGGGGGTTGGGTTCGTCCCCATATATGGAGCACTATCTTCGGTTTTGTCACCGTTGTCGACAGCATTACGAGGGGGAGGGGAGGGGAGGAGCTAGAGGGGCGGGCTCATTTTTCAGTCGCTGACGGCGTACGAAGAGGAGGGAAGCAGCTAGAAGGGGGCTCGGAGGTGGGGACGGTGGTTCGTGGAGGCGGTGGGGCAGAGCAATTTTAGGAGGAAGGAAAGACTGCCATTTGGAGTACATGCTAGAAATTAATAGGCCGATGACCCCCTTTCATTGTGAAAATAATTAATGGACGTCTATCCTTTCCTTGACGAGCTTTAATATATACTAGTACATACCCGTGCGCTGCACGGGTGGAACGAATTAAGATCGTAGCGTTGAATAGTCAGTCTCCTAAATAACAATGTCTATGGTACAAGTAAATTATAATTGTGTATAATTTGCTATCAAAAAGACCGGGTAAGCTAGTTATGATAGGATTATAATTTTCTATCAAAAAACATAAGATTATAATTTGCTAGTTTTGCGTGTGTGTGGGTGCGCGTGTGGTGTGTGTGTGCACGGTGTGTATGTCGACGTGAATAAGGCCATGACCAGTAACACAGAATCCAGTTTAAAATAAGCAGTTTAACTTATTATTCACTATGAAATCGAGGGTTTTGATTTCACTCGATGAATTTCTTCATTCCATTCAGACCGGTAGAATATCAAATTCAAAGTGGTTAGTTATTTGAATTTGGCACGATGGCATCGTAATAGCTTTCCATTTGCAATTCTCCATCACCTCGCACTCTTCATCTCAAAGACCTCTACGTCGTGCATTTTATCATTGTAAGCTATCATTATGCTGCCACCACTCCTTAGACAGGAGAAATTCCTCAAAGTGGTTTCCAGGCTGTGGATTTCTGGAAATTAATGCATGCACAGTCAACGAAGATCCATAGAACAATCGTCCAATTACTTAAACGGATATCTACATTTGGTATGCATTCGGTTTCTGATTATTGGCTCATCCAAATGTCACTGAATTTTATGTCACGAGCCGTAAAACTCATGTCTAGTTACACCATAATCCCAGTAACCTTTGTAATCACATTACAGGTCCATGTAGATCAACAATTACATTTTCAACTCTTACAGTTACAGCACAACCCATGGACAGGGGCATCTGCGTTAAATAGATTAAAATTATATGAATCCTTGTTTAGTTACGAAGATTATAGAGGTTCTAGTGTAACTCTGCAAGATATTGGAGAGGATGGCTTACAGAATCAAATGTTACTTGCTGAATAAATCAAAAAAGAACTTCCGGGAACTTGCACGTCGAATCGAAGATGTCATACTCACATTGTTTTCTGATGTAAGATAGTGAATTCACTACAATTCCTATTTGGAAGCTCTGCTTTGTTAAGACAATGCCACAGTGCCAGCAACCGTTGAGGTCAATGCGGTCGACGACCAGTGCTGGTGGTGACCACGCACCCGAACAACCAGAGGCACGCAATAGTGCACACATGGAGCAGCGGGAAAAGTTGACTCGCGTGACAGCCCCTCTCGGCAAACCTGCGCTACCCGCATCCACCTCCGCTCCCTGCCGTCGATGGGCACTCATTCTGATCATTTGCTACTTGGGCAAATTCTTCCCAAAGAACACATGATATTATAATAGGGATGGGGCAAGTTGTTGATCGGTTCCTATCATCTAATTGAACGTCACCTGAAAAATTCGCAGTGAGGGAAGACGCTTCGTGTTCTTCTCCAATTCTTATCGATAGCATCGGCAGCTCCATTAAATATGGCTTGCTCAGCTCTCGTTCTACGGATGACTGATCTCCTACAAAATCTCGATTGAAGTTCGGTGGTCACCAGTCGATACGGCTCGATGTGGTGAAAGCTGTGAGTTTACCGGATAATGCTCTCGAGCTACTACAAATGGTGATCCAGATCTAATGCAGTGCTCGGCTGGTGGGGATAGTATTATTCGAGCTCTAATGACTCCTGTTGAGATGATCGATGAAGGATGCGATGTTCCTCGATCTCCCAGCGGTTCGCTTGGGTCATCTTCACCCGTGTCCAGTCCTGCCTCATTGTCGAAGATCCAACCCCATGTTGTCGAGTGGAGGAGGATGGAGAGCCGTAGAAACTCACCCCCTCCACGATCCTCCGTAGCGAGTTCGAGCAGGAGGTGACATAGCCTCCGTCTGAGAGTGGATCATGGTCCCATGGTCTGACCATGAGGTGAGCGGAGGAAGAGAGAGGATCACCTCCTGCGACTTGATGGTAGAGACGAAGGGGGAGGCGTAGAACGAGTCGTAAGGGAGGCCGGGGAGGAGGTGAGACGGCTAGGTTTTCGATGGGGCGGGAAGAGGGCATCGACACGGGGAAAGGGAGAAGCGTGGTTAATATCTTTGCAGGATGAGGCTAAAATTGGAATGATGGTTGGAGGCGGGCAATTAGAAAGGGTAAAACGGGAATTGATGGGTGGAAAATTTAATGGGGCCGACGGGCTTTAATATATATATATATATATATATATATATATATAATGGACATAGTATAGAATAGATTATTCTTTTTTATCTTTAGAGTGGTGCGAATTGCGAAAGAATTGAGATTAGGTTTATACAAGGGTATGTGCACATGTATTCAACCAATTACGGATATACATGTATCAATCCGACGTTATATCGTCTATTTAAAATATATAAATATGGATATATATTTTTTTGTTCTGAACGGGTAAAAAGCAGTATATACATAGGGATGCAATGGATACATATATTGAAGGTGTCTGTCCGCCTTCCTATCTATTTTAAAAGAATTGAATTTTTGTTTATAAATGGGTAAAAATATGGTATATAGAGAGGGATGCAGTCAAACACATACGCATGTACCCGTCCACCATCGTATCTATTTTAAAAGAAATATGATGAGTGTGAGCGCGCGCATGTGATTGTGCGTGTGTGCATGCATGCGTCCATGCGTGCCAGCAGATACATCCGTATGTAGTCATGGGAGTGTGTGCGCATGTTGAAAACATAATTTGTAACTTGTCCATGAAGTATTATTGCAATGGACCTTTTTACATATGAGCCAGCAATCCTCCACCTATATGAAGACATATGAGTCTATATCATCCACTAACATATGAAGAAGCTCCATGAAGATATGCATTCGGAAGAAGATTGTAGAAAATAGAGAGGTGGAGAAAATATATTCTACCTCCCGCCAAAATATATAGATATTTTCACCAAAAGTAGGAGGATGGAAAAGGATTCTAGATCCCTCTTCTAAAATATCTCCACCCTCTTGGATGACCTATAAATACCACCTAAGAGGTCGTCATTTCACACAACAAGTCCACTACTACCACAAGAGTCTCTCAAGTGTCCTCCTTCCAAGTGTTGTAAGTCCTTCTCTTTTTGTAAAAATTGGAAGTCATTCTTCCTTTGCTGTAAAGATCGTAAGTCCTATTCTTGTAAAGGTTCAAGTCTTATATGCAAGTTTAAGTTTTAATGAAAAGAAGTTCTTGAGTTCATATATATCTACCTTAAGCATTAATCATCTCTCCCTAATTTGATTCTTATCCACTATCAATCTTCTGTTGCCCCAATAGTACGCACACATTGGCATGCGGGTGAGTACTCGTGCATGTGTGTGGTTGTGTGGGCACGCATGTGCCTTCATATGTGTGTGCGATTGGCCTTTTTATTGAAGAAATGAGAAGATATTTTAAAGACACTAAGTAAATGACGATCTTGATATCATTCATTGTCACTAATTCTATAGTTTATTGTGGTTTTTTACAATTTTATCGAGCCACTACCACTCCTAATGAGAAACATGAGCATACATTAGTCATCGCTATGCAGCTTGAGGACCTAAAGGTGTGTCACACACGTACGAGAAGCAAAGAACCTAACGATAGAATCCACGATAAAAGAATGAAGTTGGGGCATGGAAAAAAGGATATGATGAACATGAAGGAATTGCGAGCGAGGGATAGCTGATTTCACAAGTCCAAACCATTGACAATGACCTCGAATGCATCACAAAAGTTGACATTTATTTCTATTAACATCTTTCTTCTGACACATCCAAACATCATTACTTACGACCTAACATTCTTTCCTTTACCAGTGGAGCATTTAAATAATCCGGAAGATCTTATTGCTCCAATTACAGAAACAGAGCTTGTCAGTGTAATTCAACAACTTTGTTATTTCTTACTCTGGCCAAGTCTAATCCTTACTGTGCTATATTATAATTTTGATATTTATACCCACACCTTTACTATTCATTATCTAATATCGAATGTGAAACCAACCACAAGAAAATAGTCTCGCTCCAGTGAACAGTATGGCCATATCTTGTTTAGTACTAAATAATGGACATCCTGAAGAGTTTTTTTCCTTTTTTGTGAGTTTGAAACTCTTTTAATGCTTTTGTGTCTTTCGTTTGATGGGATGAATCCTCATCATTTCAATGAAAACACTTGTAACATTCACATATTCAGATTTTATTATATTTATAATGTGGAGACCAGACTATACACATAATGCAAATGATCTCTAAGAAAATACAATCTTTAATTTGACGAGAAAAGTAGTTCAATTACACGAAATATACTAATTTTGTACCATGTACCCTGCCGTAATTATTCACATTAGTCAAATCAGATAACTTATTAAACTATCACAGATTATCCAACAGTGTTTGAACTTGAATATTTCTTTGAAAAGAAAATCACATTTTTTGTGGGTTTTGTAGATAAAGCGCATCAAATATGAATGAAAATACATAATATATTTGTCAATCAGAGGGGTATATCCCGTGTCAAGTTGTTGATATACAAACCTAATCTAAACTGTGTAATAACAAATTGTCACCGAATACATTGACACTGTCGAAAAGATTGCTGAATGCGTAGAATTATCGAGATGAATATTATTTATAAAGTATGTTTTGAAATAGGTAAAAATACTATCAACAATAACCATATATATTAATTATAGAAGTAGTAGATAAAATTAAGTAACTGGAAAAAAGCGTATACATTTACGTCAATAGTATATTTTTATTCGCATCACATAAAAGAAAGATAAATGAAGTCCGAATAAAATTGTAGAAGACTAAATGCATAACCCAAGTCCAGTCTACTACACATCAGACAGGTTTGGGTAGAGCCGTAACTCCATATGAAGCTGGACGAAGCCAGCCTAATGAAAGGCTGTTTGGACTTGATTGTTAATTTATATTTTTAACATGAATCGATAATATTTAGAAGAGCTCACTTTATACATATACTAGTCATTTGCATGTGCTTCACGGTGGAAGGAAACGAAATCCTAAAGGTATTCAATGACCCTAAACCTCGATATTATGTCAAGAATTTACATGATCAACAAGGAATAAAGTAGGGGAGATAAGGGTCAAAAACATCAATAAAAACCCTATTTATTTATTTTTCAATAAGTCTTATTTGGGACTCATTTTATTCTTTATTATTTATATTTCAAATCAAAAACTGTGTTCACGAAAGTTGTAGATAAAGATACATAGAAAATATATAATTTATTTCACATAAAAATAATACATAATTTGCATTATACACTTAGAATAAAAGGCCAAAATCCAAACTTCATAGACATATATCTTCGCCATATGTACTCAAAATTCATCAAAATCATCTTTAATTGTATATAACTTTTAATAAACTATTTAATGAAGGTAGTTTCATTTAATTTGAAGTTAAGATGCAAAAGTTAGATTTCGAGCCTCTATTGTACACTATACCTGAATAAAATAATAATTTTATTAATTCTTTATATTTTTCACACTTTTATATTTTCAAAATTTTGTAAATATTTTTTGCAATAAACATACACAATAAAACCAAAAGAAAAAAAATTACAATATAAATAAACAACTATTATGACGTATAGATGAATTATACATATTTATACCTATATATTCTATATACATATTAAGTACATAAACAAACTTAAATAATATAATAATAATATACATGTGTATCTAAATAAGTTATAAATATATAAATTATTTATACAAAATATTAAAAATTAAAATGCAAAATAAAAATAAAACACCTAATGTATAGGTAATCATACCTCCAAATACACGTGTAAAAAGTAACATATAGTAATTAAGTTGTAAAGATAAATAAAAAACACCATAAATACTACATAAAATAATAAACTTTTCAAGTTTTATGATAAAATAATAATAATTTTGCTATTTACTTTCAATTTTTCTTTGAATTCCATTTCTTTTTTATCATTTGGTAGTATGCAGGGCCCAATCAGGTTGTGACCTTGGTTGACTTGCTGATCAACTTGTCCTCTGCAACCCTAGGGCTGTCAGGATGCATTGTAGATCCGATTTCCTCAATTTCTTTCCATCGATTCTTACTCCCTTTCACCTCGATTCATCTTTGACTTTTGTTCCTCAATCACAGGTCTTTCACGATAGCATCCCTCCTCGATCTTTGGATCGATGGGTTGATCATGAGCATCGGTCGAAGTACTGATGAATACCCATTCATCACTCTTTATTCTTCTATTTTAGCTACAAAAACCTTTGCAAATACATGTAGATATGTGTAAATACAAATAATTACCAAAAGCATGCATTGTGTAAAAACCTATAATTAGCATGTTTTTGTGCACAAAATAAAAGAATAAAGAGCAAAAAGAAAAAGAGGGAAATATTTAGAATAAATATTGAGCAACCTAACCCAAGGGAGGGCTCAGCATGGGCCTGACCGCATAAAAGCCAAAGTAGAGGGAGATAGGAGCTCATGTGTATATATTTTTGTAAATAAATAAAACTATATATTTTCCTCACCCAAAAATATGTTGTAAATATTTGTATATATATTGTAAAAGTAATTAAAAACAAAATAAAAATCAAAAATTCAAAAATACCCTTTTACCATGTACATAAACCACACCAATGTATTTATTTAACCTTGTAAATAAATTCAATTATTTTCTAAACTTTTTGTAAATATTCTATGTTACATATTGTAAATACATAAAATAACAAGAAACAAAACAAAAATCAAATAAAAATCACAAAATCAAAAATACCAAAATACATTGTATATATATACCATGTATATAAATGTATACAACTATTTATTTCACCCTTGTGTATAAATAATTAAAATAAAATAAAAATACCATTTTATTCCATATTTTAGGATGTAAATAAATAAAATACAAAATGAGCATAAAAATACATAAAAATAACAAATAAAAAAATCAAAAATAAAAACTCCATATAGTGTACATATACCTATATATATAGCTACCCTATTTTTATTCCCAAAAATTAATTAAAAAATCACCAAAAAATAGAAAAAAATAAAAGAAAAATATTTCATGTTTTGAGTTTTCTTTAATTCGGCCTATTTCTACCTTAAAATAAATAAACAAAAATCAACTGCACGTGGCAGCTTCTGATTGGTCCACGGGGGACTGTTGACCCCGGTCAACTCCCCCGCGGACTCCTTCCTTTTCTGGAAGAAGCGCGCCACCCCATCTTCTCCGATTTTCCCACGCGTTTCCAGGCTGTCTCCCACGCAAATCTCATGCCCGGATTCTTCGCCTATCATCCATCTTCCTCGCCCGATCTTCCGCCACGAAATCAACACCTTCCATCGCTGTCGCCCCTCAACCCTAATCGCCCCTGTCACCTTATATATTCTTCCCTCCGCCGCCTCCGCGCCCCATCTTTGGACCATCTCCTTCTTCCCAATGACCTCCATAGGCATCGCGAGAGTGACAGCAAGCGTCTGCCCTTGTTGCAGTGAGGTGAGAAAGCGAATCCATTGATCCGGCGAACTCCGCCGCCACTGCTCCGCCACCAGCGTCGAGCATCGAGCCTCGGGCCGAGACGACCCTCGAGGCTACGACCAAGAGCACCCCCTGCTCTTCCCCAGTCTCTCCGACCACCCAGGTAGAACCCTTAGGCCGTAGGATACCGTAGATTTTGATTTTTTTAGTTACTGTTAGCGTAGCTCCGCCGCCTTCTCCAGGCACCTCCGACCACCCATCTTCCATTCCGACACCGCCATCATCTCCGCCAGACCTCTCCGCACCTTCTTCACCCATTCGCACAACCCAGATCGCACAGGATCTGGGAATCGAGCTCCTCCGCCGACCACCCTCGCCGGAGCTCGCCATTTCGACTCACACTTCACCTTCACGCCGCCTAACCGGGTCGAGGCACTTTGCCCTCGACCCGCGAAGCTTCTGAACTATCTTGCAGGTCAAGAGGAGGCCGTCTGAGGCTTCCCGACATCTTCCCAGGAGCTTCTCCTCCGCCGACCTCGCCGGAGCCTTCCAGGGCTCGGCCGGGGCATTGGAGACCCGCAGCAGCTGCGCAACTTCACGCCGGATCTTCTCCGACCTTCAGGCGCAGCAGAGGAGAGCGGAGAAGCCTTCACGAGGCCGGCGAAGTTCGCCGGCCATCAGTTCTTCCACCATCCTCCAGAGCCGTCGGATCGCCTTCTTCGCTCCAGATCAGATCCTCACCGTCCATCTGCGGAGCCTTTTCACCGTCCGATCATCCCGAGGATCGATCTTCACCGTTGAGCAGCGAGGTTAAGCCACGACGTCTCTCAGCCGTCCGATCATCCACGTGGCTGCACCTCGACCATCCGATCTGAGCCTGGCCTCCTTCGAAGAACCACGTTGCATCACCACCGTCCGATCATCCACGTGGACATACACCAGCCGTCGGATCAGGCCAGCGCTTCCATAGTCAAAGGCGCGTTTGTTCTCCACCGTCCGATCTGCCACGCGTCACACATCAGGCCGTCGCTAATAATAAAAGGGGTAAATTTCTCCTAGACCCCTCTGCTTGTTCTATTTCATTTTAGTCCTGTAAGTTTTAATTCAAGTTGTTTATTTTCTGGGATATTTGCACCAAGGACCTCGTACTTATTTTATTTGCACTTATACCCCCGCCAGTTGTGAACCACGTGCTTCGTCACGTGTTTTGTTGGGATAATTGCATAAGACGCCCCGTAATTCTGGATGTTATTCATTGAATAAAAAGTTGTGTTTATTTGCATATATACCCCTGTGAATGCTCTATTTCCGCATGTGCGTTTAATTTTGGGTAAATTGCAAATGAGCCCCCTGGACTTTTGATACGAGTTATCAATAGGTCCTCGGGACTTATTTTTCTTACATTTGGGTCCTTGAGTGCCCCAGGCACGTGCTTGGCACGTGTTTCGCTGGGTATTTTGCACCAGACCCCCAGAACTTTTGGGTATTTGCACATTGGTCCTTGTGCACAGTGCCCCACCTTTATTTTTGAATAAAATATCAAACGACCTCCAAATCCAATGAGATTTTGACACATGGCTCCTGCCATGGTGTAGGAATTTCTGTGATTTTTGAGGACATTTTTGATTTCATTTATTATTTTTAAAAATTCAAAAACCCCTATTTTTGCCACTGTTTGACTTTAAAAATACCAAAAAAATATAAAAAACTCCACCAAAAATTCTAAAAAAATTAGATACTGTTTCTTGCTTGTTGATTGATTTTCTAGCCAATTTTGGCTATTTTTCATCACTTAAAAACCCTAAAAATTGAAAAACCCCCAAAAACCCATAAAAATTATAATAAATAAATTAAAAATCCAAAAACAATAATTAGGGTGCCTAAATTTTCCTTATTCTTTCTAGATTATAGGAAAATTATCTTCAGGGCTTTTTTGAGATCCAAAAATATTTTCTTTTTGGGTCTTAAGCCTTGCTGGACAGTACCCTTTGTTTTTCGCATTGTTTGATTTTTAATAAATAATTTACCCATTAGAAAAATTCCAAAAATTCACCAAAAACAGTAAAAAACTTAAAAAACCTAAAAACCAATTTTCTGGATATTTTGTTTGATTTTTGATGGGTTTGATAAATTGTTGAAGTTCCCTTGTATTTACTTTCTCTCATTTTTCTCATCTTTTAAAAAAATCTAAAAAAATATAAAAATAAATAAAAACCACTAAAAAAGTATTCTCTTGGATTCCTGACTACATCGTAGGCCGCAAGGTCAATCTGTGCTCCTTGTGTTCGACCCTGGGAGCTATACCAGGTTAATCCTATAGCTAGACCGCTCTATTTTGTTTTGATTGATTTTATCTCTGTGAGTGGTTGATTTTCTTCTTGATTGACTTAGTTGAGTGATAGAGGTCACAACGACCATTTTCTGTACCTTTACCTCTGTCATTTGGCGTGTCGTCAGAATGGCGCCGTTGCCGGGGAGCACGGCTTTGTAGTCAGTTTTCATTCTTCTATTTTTGTCTCTCTATATTATAATTGTTTTCTGACATTCTCTCTTGGATTTTTGTGCGAGGTACTGCTTGGACGACTTGGAGTTACTATTTAGAGGACCCGCGCAGGAGGAAGAGAGAGAGGAGAAGAGATTTTCTATTTAGAGAGAGAGAGAGAACAATACTTGTTGTAATAACCTAGACTTTGAACTGTGGACATTTGTAACTTAGCGGGTCTGTTTCGCCGAGCACCGGTGTGCTCGGGGGACCCATTTGGATTTTCGCGGCTTTTATCGTGGTTTTTATAGCTAGCTGCCTTTTCCGGTGTTTCTCGCGGTTTTAGCCCCTAGACATAGGAATTTTGATTGATTGTGATGTAAATTTCTAAGGCCCAACACCTAATAGAATATCTGTTCCTATAGAACGTAATTGGACCTTAATAAAATTCACTGAAAAAGTTAGTTTAATTGGATTTGAGACCACGTGCCGTGAGGAGTCACATACAGCGCTGGCAGGACCCGTTGTGGCGGGCACCGAGTGACTCCCAAGATCGGACTCCGGACTCGATTCGGTTAGCTAACTATTGTTCTTCACGATCAATAGAAGTTGCTTGTCTAAGGCCGGTTTTTCCCGTTGCACCATTTAGGTAGTTTTATTCTGTCTTTAAATTCTGCGCGGATCACTTGCATGTAGAGTGCTGGAGACAAGGTACGCATTTCTCTCTCTGCATGCATCATTGATTTCTTCGCGCATCGGCTTTTTCGTCTTCTCCCTCTGTTTTTGGCTTAATCATCAGGAGAATCGGAAAAACCGTTAGGCCGCTTGTATTTATTTTGAAAAAAAAAATTAAAAAGAAAAACAAAAAAATTGGGACTGGATAACATTATTGACCCTAAAAGACACTCACATTAAAAATTTGTCTTGGGGAGAGCAACCCCCTCATTGTATGGTTTGGATGCGCGAGAGAGTGACCCGCACCCTAGGTAGAACCCTCCGGTGTTATTTCTAGCTGACTACCGACTCTTCCGTGCGGGCCAGTCGGTTGGAGTAGCATCGGGTATCCTAACAGGTCACGTAAGCGCTCTGATATCTTGCATGTTCACCAAATAAAATTGACAAGATAAATTGACCGATCTTTCACGGTCTTCAGATTGTGTTGCGTTGGTGAACCGGGGGTTTGCTTTGCGATCATATTTTCTCCAGATCCCATCCGCCCAACTCGCCAAGATCAAGATGATGGGTAGACGATCTCTTAGGCAGCCTCTGGCTGCACCGCTTTCAGACGCGTCTACTCCATCATCTAGGTTGGCCCGTGAGAGTCGAGACCAGCTCTCCGGGCCCGAGTTCGATTCCACCCTGTTCCCCCTCGATCCCCTTTCTTCTGCTACTGAGAGACATGAGCCCGAGGAAAGACGAATTAATTTGACAGAACCTGAGTTAGGCTCATCTGATTTTGCAGACGTCCCTATGGCTGGAGCCGGCAGTTCAGACGATCGCCAGCCCGAACATTTTGTCTTAGACCAGGGAGCGATTAACTCCACCCTGATCGCGTCATTAGAGACAGTTCAGCAACAGTTACGCGATCAGGGGGCATTCATGATAGAGATGAGGAGGGAGTTGGAGAGACTCCGAAGAGAGCGAGACGAGCCGAGCGAGCCGGAGGACATTCCTGACGCTGATGCAGAGGCAGCAGCCGCAGCAGCAGCCGCAGCAGCAGCGGCAGCCGCCGCCGCAGCAAGACCGATGCGGGAGCTACACAACCCCGGATCTACACTGATGCACCAGTGGGTGGTGATACCTGCTATCGTGGGGGATTTCAAGTTCCCTCCGAACACCCTGCAGATGCTTCCTCATTTTCACGGACTCGCCACTGAGGAACCCCACCTCCATCTCCAGGAGTTTTTGATGATCTGTAGCACTGTCCACGACCGTCGTGTGGACCAAGATACGATTCGGATGATGGCCTTCCCTTTTTCACTGGCAGATAGAGCAGCCGCCTGGCTGAAACATCTAGGGAAGTTTGTTTACACCTGGGAGCAGCTCCGCACCGAGTACTTGAACAAGTACTATCCACTCGGGCGGACGAATGCAGCAAGGGCCCTGATCAACAACTTCTCCATGCTCCCTAACGAGCAATTTCACGAGGCATGGGAGAGGTTCAGAGAGCTTCTGGATAGATGCCCACACCACGACATTTCGAAGCCGAACCTAGTTCAAAGCTTCTTTAGTGGGATGACGCCAGAGCTTCAGGGTCTGGTGAATGCTTCTTGCGGCGGGTCCTACTTTGCCAAGGACCACAACCAAGTCTGGGCCATCTATGAAGAGATGGCAGAAAATTACATGGTGATGTCCCAGACTCGGTTGTACACACAGAGATCTCAGCAGCCGCCAGGACCCGTGCAGTATCAGCGGATAGCACGGGTTGATGCAGGTCCATCCAGTTCGTCCACAGTTGCAGCCGCACAGGCAGAGTCGGCCGCTGCGGACATGGGGATTATCAGCGAGAAGTTGGACCGCATGGAAATCATAGAAAAGAAGCAGTGCCAGGGCATAACTCAGATGGAGCAGATGGCACAAACTCTGAGCGACTTGAAGACCCATCTCTTGTGCCTTCAAGAGGCACAGGCGGCTTCTCAGCCCCGTCTTCAGTCGCGAGGCGATTCCGGTGGCAGCCGCAGCTCGTCCCAGCGCTCCAGCTCCTTGCAGCAGCCTAGACAAGTTCACCTTGTGCAGGCGGAGCCGTACCAGCAGCAGCAGCCCTCTTACCAGTCACCACCATCTCCAGACTTACAGATGGTGGTATATCAGCCGGATCAGCCTCTGGATGTACTCCCACCAGCCCCTTACGATGCGGAACCGTTGATGGATGTTAACGGGATTTGGTATGACCGCCCTCAACCTGGAATCCGACGAGACCATCCCGGATTCAGGTGGGGGAATGGGGGTAACCAATCCCAACAGCAGCCAGCCGGTCAGGGAGGGCAGTACTCCCAGCAGAGAGATCACCAGCAGCCCCCAGCATACCAGCCATACCAGCCATCATCCTTTGTACCTCGTCCCTACCAGCAGCAGGGACAGAATTGGAGACGTGAGCAGCAGGCTCACCAGCAGCAGCATCAGTCCTCTTACCCCTCTCAGCCGCAGCAGCACCAGGTCCAGCAGCCTCATTACCAGAGAGGCAACCCGTCGGGCTCCCATGAGAGCCCCGCCATGGATGATCTAGCCCGCCTCTTCACAGAGCAGCAGGCTACATTTAGACGGGAGATGGACGAGTTCCGCCAGGAGATGCGGGACCTGATGAGAGGGAAGGCCGCCATCCCTGCACAGATCGAGCCTAATCCGAATAACTTGAAGAGGAAATCTGAGCAGGTAGTTCACACTGAGCCTACCACTCCTAGTAACTCATTTGATGATATGTCATCGGATCTATTTGATGCTGATTTTGTTACACTTAGGAGCGGTAGAAGACTAGCAGGAGGCGCCTCATCTGAGCGACAACGCGAGGATCCATCTAGAGCGCCAGATGAGGAAGAGGAGAGCGGTACTGAAGCCGCACATCATGATGACGGTGGTACTGAGGCCACCCGAGATGCTGATTCCACCCGCGGTACTGAGGCCGCAAGACGTCTAGTTGTAGAGCCAGCTAGAGGTGGTACTGAGGCCACCAACATGTATTCTGATAGAAATGTTGTCTTTCCTCGCATGAATGTATCTCGGAACTCTGATTTGAATAAAGGAAAAGGTTTAGTTTCTTCTGATCCCACTGTGGTGAATGATGTTTGTGAGGATCCAGTCATCGAACCGTCTAGGCCTATTCCTAGTCCTTCATCTGAGAAGGACCCTGTGATCCCCTTTCCTAGAGCCCTTGAATTGGGGAAGGGGAAGAAAAAAGAAAAAGATCCAAAAAAGAGAGAGCAGGAGGAGTTCAGCCAGGGCATGATAGACCGATTTCACATCCAGCTGACCCTCAATGAGGCTTTGCAGCACATTCCTCTTCTTCAGCGATCCCTAAGAGATAGGACCACAGTCAGGAGGAAGAAGAGGAGCAAAACCGCAGAAATCCATGTGCTGACCAAAGCCACGTGCTTCGCGATCCAGAACCATCTGCCGACTAAGAGGCCAGATTTAGGGGCCCCGTATGTCAGATGTCAGATTAGTGAGCAGAGGTTCAACCGCACTCTATTAGATAGCGGATCGTCGATCAACCTTCTTCTGGCAGCCCTTCTAGACCACTTAGAGTTGGGCACTCTTAGACAGAGCAGGACATACCTTCAGTTTGCTGATCGGTCTGTCAAGAGGCCAAAGGGGTTGTTGCGAGACGTTGTCGTCACAATTCAGGGTTTGCAATTCCCCGTGGATTTTGTCGTACTGGACATGGAGACCCCTGACTCGTTGACCGATTCCCCCATCATCCTCGGTCGCCCGTTCTTGGCCACAGCCAAGGCAGTGACTGACCATGACAGTGGGAAGGTATTCTTTCGCGTCCAGGGCGAGAGTATACAAATAGAGACGGTTAAGGACCACAGAACCAGAGATAGATCCCGCTCACATGGCAGTACAGATTCAGAGCAGCTGACAGACGTAGAGCCAGACATCCACCAGGACTGTGACTTTGTGATCACAGATGATGAGGCAATTTGGGCAGATCCTGCAGCACAGACCATCCTCTCATATTCAGATACAGCTGATGCAGAGATTATAGCAGAGGATAGTCTGGAGAGCACAACCCTGGTTCAGGATACTATTGAGTCAGCAGAGTCGGACCTTGATCGCGACACGATTTCCAGTGATGGTGGTACTGATGCCACCTTGTTCTCCGGTTGTACTGATGCCACCGAGTCTGATATAGATCCCTCGGATTCAGAATCTGATTGGGCAGACTGTGATGATCAGATGCCAGATCTGGATCCACCTGAGCCTACAGATGAGGAGGAGGTAGAGGCAGAGCAGATCAGAGACAATGTAGAGGATCCGCCTTCTCCAGATCCAGTTTGTGAGAGTTCGTTATCATTCTCCCAGGCAGATTTGGCAGAATTATCCGCATACACACATCTTCTTCAGAAGCCAGATTTGCCAGCACCCAGCTGTCCAGAGCTAAAGCCGCTCCCTACTTCGTTGAAGTATAGATTCCTTGCGGGAGAGTCTGAGATGTACCCAGTCATCATCTCTGCCGATCTGACTGGAGAGCAAGAATCCCGTCTGATGGAGGTTCTTGAAAAGAACCGCAAGGCAATTGGATGGAGCGTAGCAGATCTCCATGGGATTAGTCCCTCGTTGTGCTCCCACCATATCTATCTTGAGGAAGGGGCAAAGCCGTCGCGTGAGTTCCAGCGACGACTGAACCCCAACCTAAGAGAGGTTGTTATGAAGGAAATATCAAAATGGTGGAGTGCAGATTTTATTTATCCCATTTCCGACTCCAAGTGGGTTAGCCCCTTGCATGTGGTGCCCAAGAAGACGGGCATCACTACTGTGATCAGTGAGTCGGGAGAGGAGATTGCTACACGAGTACCCACCTCTTGGCGGGTCTGTGTTGACTACAGGAGACTCAACCAGGCCACCAAGAAGGACCATTTCCCCCTGCCTTTTATTGATCAGATCATAGAGAGACTGGCAGGGAAGAGCCATTACTGTTTCCTGGATGGGTACTCGGGCTACAACCAGGTGGCCATCGCTCCTGAGGATCAGGAGAAGACCACCTTTACCTGTCCCTTCGGTACTTACGCCTTTCGACGCATGCCATTCGGGCTATGTAACGCCCCTGCGACTTTTCAGAGATGCATGCTGTCGATATTTTCGGACATGGTAGGGGAGTGTTTGGAGGTCTTCATGGACGACTTCTCGGTTTACGGCGACGGATTCGATTCCTGTCTTGACTGCCTAGACCGAGTGCTCCAGCGATGTATTGCTACCCGTTTGGTTCTATCTTGGGAGAAGAGTCACTTCATGGTGACTCAAGGGACGGTGCTTGGCCACATCATCTCCAACAGAGGCATGGAGGTTGATCCGGCCAAGGTCGATGTCATTAGGAAACTCACACCGCCGTCCAATCTGAAGCAGTTACGGTCATTTCTGGGGCACGTTGGTTTTTATAGGAGATTCATTCATGATTTCAGCAAGATTGCCCGACCGTTGACTGACCTCTTGACGAAAGATACCGAGTTCCTTGTCGATGACAAGTGTCTTTCGTCCTTTGAAACTCTCCAGCAATGTGTTATTGAGGCTCCTGTCCTTCAGCCGCCTGATTGGTCTCTCCCATTCGAGATCATGACGGACGCCTCCGATTTTGTCGTAGGGGCAGTGCTGGGACAGAGGAGGGATGGAGTACCATTTGCGATACACTATGCTAGCCGCACATTGGATTCCGCCCAGCGGAATTATACAGTCACAGAAAAGGAGATGCTAGCAGTAGTGTTTGCCCTAGATAAATTCAGATCATATATCATTGGATCTAGAGTGACTTTGTATACTGACCACACCGCCATCAGGTACCTCATGTCAAAGAAGGATGCCAAGGCCAGACTTACTAGATGGATCCTTCTACTCCAGGAGTTCGACATTGAGATCAAGGATAAACCTGGAGTCAAGAATGTGGTGGCGGATCATTTATCCCGATTAGAGCCGCCTGAGGATTCTGAGCAGATTGATCCCATTTGTGATACCTTCCCAGATGAGGCGATCCTTGCTATCGCCTCACTCCCGTGGTACGCTGATATTGTGAACTTTCTCGTTGCTGGGAAAGTTCCACAAGACTGGCCCAAGCAGAGGATTGAGACCTTCCTTGCGAAGGCCAAGTCCTACCACTGGGAGGATCCCATCCTTTACCACGAAGGAGGGGATAGCATCTGGCGTCGGTGTATTCCTCAGGAGGAGCATCATAGTGTCCTCACTTACTGCCACAAGCTTGAGGCAGGAGGACATCATTCTGGGAGGAGAACGGCACAGAAAGTGCTCCAATCCGGCTTGTGGTGGCCTACACTCTTCAAGGACTCTGATGAGTTCGTGAAGAGGTGTACTGACTGTCAGAGGATGGGCACTTGTGGACAGCGTGATATGATGCCGATGCAGCCCATTCACTTCTGTGAGGTTTTTGACGCATGGGGCATCGATTTCATGGGTCCGTTCCCTAAGAGTCAGGGATTTGAGTACATTCTGTTGGCCGTAGATTATGTTAGTCGTTGGGTTGAGGCTATCCCCGCCCGAGCCGCAGATGCGAAGACAGTTTGCAGATTTTTGAAGAAGCACATAATCATGCGGTTCGGGGTTCCACGAGTTCTGATTTCTGATGGGGGGTCTCATTTCGTCAACGACCAGGTAAAGGCCCTTGCTAGCGAGTTCAGTATAGACCATCGTGTTGCCACACCTTACCATCCACAGACGAATGGTCTAGCTGAGGTGTCGAATAGGGAGATCAAGAATATTTTGCAGAAAGTCGTCCGCCCTGACCGAAAGGATTGGTCACAGCTTTTGGACTCGGTCTTGTGGGCATATCGGACGTCTTTCAAGACACCATTGGGCACATCTCCCTTTCGCCTTGTATATGGCAAGCCCTGTCACCTACCAGTTGAGCTGAGGCACAAGTCACTTTGGGCAGTCACAGATATTCTTATGGATCCAGATGGTATAGGAGACCAGAGGAGGGCAGAGTTAGCCGCCTTGGAAGAGCTTAGAGATGCAGCTTTCTCAAACAGCCTACATTATAAGGAGAAAGTCAAGGAGTGGCATGATTCTCATATCAGCCACAAGCATTTTGAGATTGGACAGAAAGTATGGCTGTTTGATGCGAGGCTTAGATTATTTCCAGGGAAGCTACAGAGCAAATGGAAAGGACCCTATTTGGTCAGAAAGGTACACGATAACGGTAGCATTGATATATCTGAGTTATCTTCTGAGAGTACCTTCCGAGTGAACGGCCAGCGGCTCAAACCATTTCTAGATCATGAGCCGCGAGACGTTATTATTGCCGCTATTCATTTTGCGTGAGATGTGGTCTTTTGACTCACATCTTTTACATCTCACGCCTGATTTTCACTGTTCCTCCGCCTGTATAGATCCAGTTGTCCATATCATTCTATTCTTTAGTCCCACATCCCGTCTTTCATCTTATGATTATGCTATACTTAGGGTGTACTTTACCCTAAGTATAGGGGGGATGTCGGACCTGTGAGTATTCTTTTCATTCTTTCTGCTCTTGTTTTTGCTGCCTATACTTAGGGATATTTTACCCTAAGTATAGGGGGGGCAGATTCTGTATATTCATCACTCGGCTTTCCCTTCATGTACAGCTTTCTATACTTAGGATTAGTTAATCCTAAGTATAGGGGGAAACCACCGAGTTCCTCTCATTTTATTCATTTATTCGTTCCTGTACTTAGCCATTCCTTTTCACTTCCCTTTTACTAAGCACGAGTTATGTCTTCTTCATCGCTCTTGATCACTCTGAGGACATCGTTCGAGCTAAGTATAGGGGGGGTGTGTATATATTTCATATATACTTTAGCCATAACTCGTACTTTGTGTGAGTGTGTTAATAAATAAAATGGCTAAAAATCACAAAATTTAAAAATTTTCATGTACATAAACCTCTTTTATTCTTGCACATACATAGCTAGTGTACAAAGTATTTTTGTAAAAATGATTTCAAAAATCTTTTGTGTAAAGCTTGTGTAAATATTTTGTATCAAAATTATGTATATAGTACAAAATTTTTCCAAAATGTTTTGAAAATCAAAGGTTTGCAAAAATCTTGTGTAAATGTTTGTAAATATCTTTTTGCAAAACTTGCACTTCATGCATCATTCATTCATGATTTCAAAACATTCTTCAAAAATTTTGCATGATTGTAAAATATTTGTAAATAGCATCTTGTGTACATATATGTATATAGTTTTTCCTGGATGAGAGTTGACATTTAAACTAAGCCTGGAATTAAATTGAGAAATGGAGCTTGAATAAGATCTTAATCCACTTAACTTCAAGAGGAACCTTGTAGGACTTAGGGTTAAGGCTTTTCAGGTCCATAAGGACTTAATTCTTTGAGTCCACTAGGCTATGAGCATATGTCATCTTGATGAGCCTAAGTAGAGCACTTAACAACACACGCATGACTCTCAGAGACAATGGCTTCACTTGCACCTGCACTTTACACATGGCTCTCCACGGATGAGGTGGTGAGGAGGCAGTTTCCTTTGGCTTGGGGTAGCATATGAGGGTAGTACTTCTAGGCGGAACCTCTCTTCTTCTTATAGTGAAGGAAGTGCACCTCAACTTGGTCTAGTGGTGTTGAAAGCTAAAGACAGAAGCTGTGGGTTGCAATAAAGCTTCAAAAGAGGGATAGTCTACTGGCTCAAGGGGAAATTTCTTATATGCTGCACCATGTAGATATGTTGTACATAAGTTCTTGAAAAAAAAATGCAAAAATGCAAAAAGAACTCCAAAAAAGTGGTGGGTCGGATTGAAAATTTAATAACCCCACCGGAGTATAAAGCAAAAGCTTATGGTATCCATGTTACATCTCATGAAGCTTGCAGCGGGAGACTTAGCTACACTGGCTAAGCTTCCACAACTCTATACTTCTACCCCCTCTTCTTGAGCCGGTTGCACTTGAACTTAGAAGGGAATACCCCGCTTCTCGAGGAAAGAGTTGCTAGACTGAGGCATTAGAGTTACCAGGTTGAGGGAGGTTGTTTCTTTGTTACTTCTGAGGTGGGGAGCCACATATCACTTACACTGCAAGGAAAGATTCATGGTTATTAGAGTTTGTGTATGTAGACTTGTTCTGATCTGGTTTATTGAGGAGTCTTGCCCATCGACTGGTGGAACTTGGAGGCTGTTGAGTTTTAAGCTTAAGTCCAAATAAGGTTCCGACACATTAATAATCTAAAGCTCTGATCGAGCTCCATATTTCAATTTAATGAAGGAAAATTTAATAAGTCAACCTTGATCCATGTACATCCTCTTTTTCTTTTTCTTTTTCTTTCTTTTTCACTTCTTTTTCAAATAAGTGTTTGCTAAGGGACTAGCAAAGTTAAGCATAGGGGGGTGATGAATACCCATTCATCACTCTTTATTCTTCTATTTTAGCTACAAAAACCTTTGCAAATACATGTAGATATGTGTAAATACAAATAATTACCAAAAGCATGCATTGTGTAAAAACCTATAATTAGCATGTTTTTGTGCACAAAATAAAAGAATAAAGAGCAAAAAGAAAAAGAGGGAAATATTTAGAATAAATATTGAGCAACCTAACCCAAGGGAGGGCTCAGCATGGGCCTGACCGCATAAAAGCCAAAGTAGAGGGAGATAGGAGCTCATGTGTATATATTTTTGTAAATAAATAAAACTATATATTTTCCTCACCCAAAAATATGTTGTAAATATTTGTATATATATTGTAAAAGTGATTAAAAACAAAATAAAAATCAAAAATTCAAAAATACCCTTTTACCATGTACATAAACCACACCAATGTATTTATTTAACCTTGTAAATAAATTCAATTATTTTCTAAACTTTTTGTAAATATTCTATGTTACATATTGTAAATACATAAAATAACAAGAAACAAAACAAAAATCAAATAAAAATCACAAAATCAAAAATACCAAAATACATTGTATATATATACCATGTATATAAATGTATACAACTATTTATTTCACCCTTGTGTATAAATAATTAAAATAAAATAAAAATACCATTTTATTCCATATTTTAGGATGTAAATAAATAAAATACAAAATGAGCATAAAAATACATAAAAATAACAAATAAAAAAATCAAAAATAAAAACTCCATATAGTGTACATATACCTATATATATAGCTACCCTATTTTTATTCCCAAAAATTAATTAAAAAATCACCAAAAAATAGAAAAAAATAAAAGAAAAATATTTCATGTTTTGAGTTTTCTTTAATTCGGCCTATTTCTACCTTAAAATAAATAAACAAAAATCAACTGCACGTGGCAGCTTCTGATTGGTCCACGGGGGACTGTTGACCCCGGTCAACTCCCCCGCGGACTCCTTCCTTTTCTGGAAGAAGCGCGCCACCCCATCTTCTCCGATTTTCCCACGCGTTTCCAGGCTGTCTCCCACGCAAATCTCATGCCCGGATTCTTCGCCTATCATCCATCTTCCTCGCCCGATCTTCCGCCACGAAATCAACACCTTCCATCGCTGTCGCCCCTCAACCCTAATCGCCCCTGTCACCTTATATATTCTTCCCTCCGCCGCCTCCGTGCCCCATCTTTGGACCATCTCCTTCTTCCCAGTGACCTCCATAGGCATCGCGAGAGTGACAGCAAGCGTCTGCCCTTGTTGCAGTGAGGTGAGAAAGCGAATCCATTGATCCGGCGAACTCCGCCGCCACTGCTCCGCCACCAGCGTCGAGCATCGAGCCTCGGGCCGAGACGACCCTCGAGGCTACGACCAAGAGCACCCCCTGCTCTTCCCCAGTCTCTCCGACCACCCAGGTAGAACCCTTAGGCCGTAGGATACCGTAGATTTTGATTTTTTTAGTTACTGTTAGCGTAGCTCCGCCGCCTTCTCCAGGCACCTCCGACCACCCATCTTCCATTCCGACACCGCCATCATCTCCGCCAGACCTCTCCGCACCTTCTTCACCCATTCGCACAACCCAGATCGCACAGGATCTGGGAATCGAGCTCCTCCGCCGACCACCCTCGCCGGAGCTCGCCATTTCGACTCACACTTCACCTTCACGCCGCCTAACCGGGTCGAGGCACTTTGCCCTCGACCCGCGAAGCTTCTGAACTATCTTGCAGGTCAAGAGGAGGCCGTCTGAGGCTTCCCGGCATCTTCCCAGGAGCTTCTCCTCCGCCGACCTCGCCGGAGCCTTCCAGGGCTCGGCCGGGGCATTGGAGACCCGCAGCAGCTGCGCAACTTCACGCCGGATCTTCTCCGACCTTCAGGCGCAGCAGAGGAGAGCGGAGAAGCCTTCACGAGGCCGGCGAAGTTCGCCGGCCATCAGTTCTTCCACCATCCTCCAGAGCCGTCGGATCGCCTTCTTCGCTCCAGATCAGATCCTCACCGTCCATCTGCGGAGCCTTTTCACCGTCCGATCATCCCGAGGATCGATCTTCACCGTTGAGCAGCGAGGTTAAGCCACGACGTCTCTCAGCCGTCCGATCATCCACGTGGCTGCACCTCGACCATCCGATCTGAGCCTGGCCTCCTTCGAAGAACCACGTTGCATCACCACCGTCCGATCATCCACGTGGACATACACCAGCCGTCGGATCAGGCCAGCGCTTCCATAGTCAAAGGCGCGTTTGTTCTCCACCGTCCGATCTGCCACGCGTCACACATCAGGCCGTCGCTAATAATAAAAGGGGTAAATTTCTCCTAGACCCCTCTGCTTGTTCTATTTCATTTTAGTCCTGTAAGTTTTAATTCAAGTTGTTTATTTTCTGGGATATTTGCACCAAGGACCTCGTACTTATTTTATTTGCACTTATACCCCCGCCAGTTGTGAACCACGTGCTTCGTCACGTGTTTTGTTGGGATAATTGCATAAGACGCCCCGTAATTCTGGATGTTATTCATTGAATAAAAAGTTGTGTTTATTTGCATATATACCCCTGTGAATGCTCTATTTCCGCATGTGCGTTTAATTTTGGGTAAATTGCAAATGAGCCCCCTGGACTTTTGATACGAGTTATCAATAGGTCCTCGGGACTTATTTTTCTTACATTTGGGTCCTTGAGTGCCCCAGGCACGTGCTTGGCACGTGTTTCGCTGGGTATTTTGCACCAGACCCCCAGAACTTTTGGGTATTTGCACATTGGTCCTTGTGCACAGTGCCCCACCTTTATTTTTGAATAAAATATCAAACGACCTCCAAATCCAATGAGATTTTGACACATGGCTCCTGCCATGGTGTAGGAATTTCTGTGATTTTTGAGGACATTTTTGATTTCATTTATTATTTTTAAAAATTCAAAAACCCCTATTTTTGCCACTGTTTGACTTTAAAAATACCAAAAAAATATAAAAAACTCCACCAAAAATTCTAAAAAAATTAGATACTGTTTCTTGCTTGTTGATTGATTTTCTAGCCAATTTTGGCTATTTTTCATCACTTAAAAACCCTAAAAATTGAAAAACCCCTAAAAACCCATAAAAATTATAATAAATAAATTAAAAATCCAAAAACAATAATTAGGGTGCCTAAATTTTCCTTATTCTTTCTAGATTATAGGAAAATTACCTTCAGGGGTTTTTTGAGATCCAAAAATATTTTCTTTTTGGGTCTTAAGCCTTGCTGGACAGTACCCTTTGTTTTTCGCATTGTTTGATTTTTAATAAATAATTTACCCATTAGAAAAATTCCAAAAATTCACCAAAAACAGTAAAAAACTTAAAAAACCTAAAAACCAATTTTCTGGAATTTTTGTTTGATTTTTGATGGGTTTGATAAATTGTTGAAGTTCCCTTGTATTTACTTTCTCTCATTTTTCTCATCTTTTAAAAAAATCTAAAAAAATATAAAAATAAATAAAAACCACTAAAAAAGTATTCTCTTGGATTCCTGACTACATCGTAGGCCGCAAGGTCAATCTGTGCTCCTTGTGTTCGACCCTGGGAGCTATACCAGGTTAATCCTAT
Source organism: Ottelia alismoides (assembly GCA_037367405.1). Lineage (NCBI taxonomy): Eukaryota > Viridiplantae > Streptophyta > Magnoliopsida > Alismatales > Hydrocharitaceae > Ottelia > Ottelia alismoides. Next base: position 58,143 of record JAZKJV010007096.1, read on the forward strand.
AGCTAGACCGCTCTATTTTGTTTTGATTGATTTTATCTCTGTGAGTGGTTGATTTTCTTCTTGATTGACTTAGTTGAGTGATAGAGGTCACAACGACCATTTTCTGTACCTTTACCTCTGTCATTTGGCGTGTCGTCAAGTACCCAAGTACATATACCACCAGCCGAGCTTCATTATATTTTTTATCTCCCTTAGGCCCTCGAAATCCCCAATTATCACATCTTGAAGCCTCTTGGTGACAGCAAGAATGTTGATTGTCCCTTTGGTATGGAGGAAGAGGAGTATAGGTCGAGATCCGAGCATCGCCACCCTCAATGACGGAGCTCTGACCAGGCTCCCAGCCCTGGCTGGTAGAGCCATAGTGCAATATTTCTTTTCTATTCCTGGGATTTAGTATAGCGTAGCTTAGTTCTAGTTTTACTTAATGTAGTGTTATTTTTAGTTTAAATATTCCTAGATCGCCATAGTTAAGCTCCGACGACCTTCTCATCATCATACACGTGTTCTCCGACCAGCTTATTACCTCCATCTCATTCCCCAGATGTTTCTCAATGCCCCACGCACCTCCAACCAACCTAATACTCGCTGGAATAGGAGTAAGGTCCTTCCACTACTGCTCATCGGAGCACCTCCGCCTGACCTTACTTTCGTCTGTCTCGCCTAGATTCGACCCCCCATAACCCCCTACCTTGTGCACTTGAGCTTCCTGCAGGTTCTGGAGGACTGGAGACCCCTCCTAGGTCAATTTTGTCCAAGACAAAAAGTTCTAGAACTCAAAGTTTCTCTGACTTCGCTAGACCTCGTCGGAGCTCCTAGGACCATTTTGAAGCCTCATGCAATTCGGGAGAGCTTCGAGCTCCATTTTACAACCTTTGGGACACCCATAGGTGATCGGAGTCTTCGCCAGCACCGATGAAAGTTTGACATGGGATGTGTTCTTCTCTGTTCTTCTATGGAAGTCCACAACCGTCAGAACGAGCTTCACTATTACAAAAGAAATTGTATTTTGACACCTAGCCATATATACAAATACTTGAAAGCGATTTTGAGATCATAGAACTAGGTAGAGGATATTACTGTACAATATTAAACTAAAAAGTTTGTACATGTCTTTGCACTATATATATATATATATATATATTCATAGTTAAGTATAGTAAAAGTCAATTATATTTATCTATTGTGAATTCTTTACATAAAACTGGGAACTATAGCAGATTATTGAAAGTATGAAATCTAAATAAATAATGGCACTGCAATGACATATGTAGGTAAGTGCTACGTCAAGACAGGAGCCTCCTCTAGAGTTCATTTGTCGGGTTCAAAGGGAAATATCTATCGTCCTAAGGGGTAACATCTTTAGGAAGTGTCAGGTTCAGTAGAACCTAGTGGAAAGTACGCCATTGACTTAAAGTTGTGGTAATCTTATTTTACTCTGCTTTGATTAAATATATAACAATTCACCATATATGCCAGTGGTAAGTAAAATATATCCAAAATGGATATGAGGGTAATATTGAACAAATGATGGCGATATGAAGGCATGCATTTTAAAACACGTGAAACTCTGATTATGGATTTAATTATTGCTGCTATTTATTTCGATAGTATTAAGTTATCCATTCTTTCTTTCTTGTATAACAACTGAAACTCGGTTAGCTTATATTGCTATTGTCAACCTTCGGTTGCATTATTTCAAGTAAAATTTTCAATTTCATTTATCTATTTATACCATACTAAGTTATTTTCTTACGAGTATTTTACCGCTCCTACTATCTGCTTTGCCGCAGATATATCTGAAGGATAAGGTGGGCGAGGCTGGCTAGCTGAAAAGCGGATACTCGAAGTCATATTATCTATGATAGCACAAGTTCTTTTGCTAAATGCAATACATTGTTATCTGCCCAATAATACAAGTTATTTATTTTGTGACCCTCGTTGTGACAATAAATTGTGAAATTTGATATTTGTGAGTAATACCTTCCCAAGACAATATCTTCCCAAGTAATTGATCTATATTTCCTTGTACTTAAAATAGCTGATATTTTTTCTGTGGACACTTCCTCTGCTATTTGTTGCTTTTTAAACCACACGTGTCACGATCCTTCTTATTTTACGGGCTAAATAAAATGAGTTTAACGGATTGTCTCTGCATCGTTTTCGGTATTTTTTATTTTTTTAAAAAATATCGTCATGTATATTCATCCCTATATCCCTCATATATGCCACTCGAATTTCATCAGAAACAGAGACTCTTACGGCCTCCATTGAGATGGCATGTGTCGATTTAAAAAATCATGTTACCGTTAAAAAATGACTGTCTTGATGGAGGCCGTAGGAGTCTCTGTTTCTAACGAAATTCGAATGCCATATAAGAGAGATATAGAAATGAATACACATAACGATATTTTTCAAAAAAATAATAAAAAAAATATCGAAAACGACGCGAGGGCAGCCTCATTAAACTCAAATAAAATTATCACATGTTGTATTCACAATAAATAATATTTTCTCATCAGTTCCTTTCCTCCCTGTAGTCGTCCACCCCAACACTCTCTCTATTAAAATAAGACCCGACATACATATACGTATACATAAAAGCTTGTCACTTTCACCGCATTCATGCACCGTACAAATCTCAACTAATTAAATCGGTCAATGCTATTTGTTCACGCATTACTAATTTCGTATAGATCCCTAACAATATCAAAGCAACTATCTTAATCAAAGAACAACTTATATCGAGAACATGTGGTAAAAAAATCTATATAATGTAAAATATATGTAAGATCATGACCGCTTACTTACACATCTCTGATCAGTTTACCTTCCTCTGTTGAACTCCGGACTTCTACCTACAACTCCTCGCAACCAAATCCGGCCGAGCTATCTTACTCATGAGGATTTCCAAGCGCTTTGCCCCCGGCCCGGGTCTCAACTTCTCCGTGTTTCCGATCTTCGTGCACTTGGGCTTCCCCGCGCACCATCCCCCTGGAGGGAATCTCCCGTTCCTTCTCCGGAGGAGTTCAACATCGATCTTGTCAAGAGCGGGGTCGTTGGGTGGGAATTTGCGTGCAAAGGGCGTGTTGCTCGCGATCATCGCATTGGTATCGTTGATGGTGAGGGAGCGAGGGTGCTGGCGCGGGGGGTTGTCCCAGCTGATGAAGTGAAGATCGTGATTGGCGATGGTGGTGTTGAAGGAAGGCGCATTGCAGAGGACGGTGTGGAAGTAGCCCTCCGGAGAGGAGACGAAGTTGGCGTAATACATCAAGAGCGTCCTAGGTAAGTTGTCATAGCCCCAGATGTTATACTCAACGAAATCTCTTGTCAAGGCCACCCATGCCGATCCTGCAATGTTTAAGACAGTACATTAATCAATGTTTATAAAGTCGAATCTGCTTGTTGTACACTTGTCTTCTATTTCGATGTTTTGAAGAGATAAAACTGTCGAAATGAAATTAAAAATTTCGTGTTTAAAATATTATGGGATTGACGTTTACTTTGCTCCCTTCACGTTGAAACAAATAATATGACACCACTTGCTGTTCATTTGGCAAATTGTACGAAATCGAATGTTTATGATATCGTGTCATTAGATGAAATCGACGACTTTCGACGGCCCTCATTATTATATCGTCCTGTTGAGAGAGTAGTAGATAACCTCCTTCAGCGATATAATAAATGTATTATAAAATTACAACTTAAACGTCTACTAACTTGCATTTTAAGGTACTTATCTAATTAAGCTCATATTATTTAAATTAAAATTCATATACGTCTCTCTCCAACATCACGATAATGGAAAAGGAATGACGGCAACGTATTATTCTTGTCATTATTTGCCTTGGTTTATAGTACAAGTTGAATAAATTATTTTGGTTAGAAGAAATAAAAAATATCTTATCAAAATAAAATGGTCCCTCAGTTTTTTGAGGTGTGTGAAAGAGAATGGTATGCAGATGCTTCCAAGGGAAAATTCTATCATATTTTCTAAGGCCGAAAAGTATAGGATATTTAGTACGTAAGAACTTAAATAAAGGGAAAATGGGCTGCCCCTAGAGGCAGCTAATATAGCTCCCCCACCTTATTTTTTTGCAAAAAAAATTATTTTTTGGAAAAATATCACCATGTATATTCATCGCTATATCCCTCATATATGTCATTCGAATTTCGTTAGAAACAGAGACTCCTACAGCCTCCATCTAAACGTCATTTTTTTAACGGTCGCGGGATTTTTTTAAATCAACCATGTCTGGATGGAGGTCGTAGGAGTCTTTGTTTCTGACGAAATTCGAATAGCATATAGGAGAGATATAGAGATGAATATACATTACGATATTTTTCAAAAAAAAAATAAAAAAATTGTCCAAAAATAAAGTGGGGGCAGCCATGGGGGAAGCCCCATCAACCTTTTAAATAAATTACCAGGTAATACCTAACCAATAAAAAAGAAGAAGAAAATTATATCAAGATAATGTAAAATCATTTCCCACAAACATCTCTCATCTATACACTCAATTTCAGTGTTTTATATGAACTTTGAAAAGTAATACACTACAACAAAATTGAGCTATAGTGATGGTTTTTTGAAAATCTGTTACTAAATTACCCGTTGTTAAATATATAACGACGATATTATTGGGAAATGAGTTTTCGTACTCGAAATTAGCAATGAATATCCCATCAATCGTTATATCATTAGCAACGGTCTATATAGTGACGCTTATCCGTGGTTATTTTTCAAAATATCAACTAATCGTTGCTATTTTTTTCATTCAAATTTAGCGACGATTAGTTAGCGTCGCGATGCGGATCGTTGCTGATGATATAACTACATATATGATATTCATCGCTAATTTCGAATACGAAAAATTATTTCACAACGATTAATATCATCGTTATATATTTAACAACGGCTAATTTATTGATGAGTTCTGAAAGAAAACGTCACTATAGTTCAATTTTGTTGTAGTGACTATATACTACGCAACAAGATTTCACTCGAACTAGTTTTGAGCTAATGTGATTTGAGCTTAGGAGAAAAATCAACCATTAAATTTTCGTAATTGTGGATCATATTGAATGAAATATTTAAAATCGAGTACCACATCTTTACTTTTTACAGCTAATGTATGTTTTTCGAACTAGGTTTATATTTCAAGGATTTTTATGTAATTTACACTCTGACTTCCCATCCAAATTCGTTTAAAGTAGTTATTATAGGTATGAAAAAGTACACATTTTTTCCAGAAAGGTGAAAAACCAACACAGAGTATATGCAAAAGTCGCGTTATAAATACGATACAAAAGTTAGATCGGATGCTTAATAGTATTAATTAAGAATAGTCAATAATCTCGATATATAGGACACGCTAATTGAGACCGAGTTACAACTAGACCAATTTGCGGGTGCAGGCAAATAATGATGTGGTCCACCACCACATCAAGTCAAGACCAATTGGGTTCACATCAAACGCGGTCCACCGAGCCACGCGTCCACCCCAATTGACTCCCGGTCTACATGCTATTAATTCCACCACAAGCACGCGAGATTATTTTATGGCCGGTTCAATCGGGTGTTCCCATGAGTCACGGTTGCACCCAATCGGTGTTCATGAGAACCGGTCTACTTGTTCTCTAACTCAACTTCAGCCCCAAAAAATAGGCTATTTGCTTGGCATTTTAGTTGACACGACTTGAAGGTAAATACTTCTTTTCTACCTTTTTTTAATTTTAAATAATAAAAATGTATTTTTTTTGGATGGGAGAAACAAAACCACACCTGTGAAGAGCTTGAAAGCAGTGGGCATCTCCCTCTTCTGCCTCACGAAGAACACGTTGCCTTTGGTGGAGCTATACAGCCCTGGATCCACCATCACCGGCTTCGCCCTCTGCGCCCTGAAATACACCACCGCCGCGCGAATCATGAATCAAGAATCAAACATAAAAAACAAAGTACAAGCTCGTTCGTCGAATCGAACTCACTCCTTCCACCCCAGCCTACTTGTATGCTCGACAAAGTTCGTACTCCTCGATATCTTCGCAAACGTGTACAACAAATCTACAAAAATGAAATAAAGTACGAGTTAAAAGACGTCGAGAAGGCGAAGGAGGGGGTGAATTATGCAAAATTCACCGTCTTGGGTCACTAGCGGGTAATCTGATGCGCTGAGATTGATGAACCAATCCCAATCCCGGCTCTTCCTGAGGAGAACAGCGCAAGCATGCAAGGTGTTGGACACCATGGTCGGGCCGCGGTACGTGACCATGTTCGCCTTCTGGATCATCTCCACGTTGCCCATCTCCCGGAACAACGTCTCGTTCTTAATCCTCCGAGCCAGCTCCGCCCGCTCCTCCTCGGGCTCCTCCAAGTCCAGGTGAACTACATACAGGTTACGCGGGTGGTACAACGCGCCGAGTGTCCTCCACAGCCTCTCCATGTCCCCCTTGGACCCCGAGATCAGGTAGGCCAGCCGGGGGACGGGCAGGGGCCGCGAGGACATGTTGCCCGCGGCCAATTTGGATTCGAGGAAGACCCCCTTGGTGGCTTTGGTGCCGACGGATTTGGAGAGGACGGCGAAGTTGGAGGAGTACATGGAAGATAAGAGGCCCATGTCGGTGGACGCGACGACGAGGAAGAAGAAGATGAGCAGGGTGAGGAGGAGCGGGAAGATCCACTGCTGCTTCGACGTCGTCGTCGTCGCTGATGCCATGGTCTCAGAGATTGAGCTCGCTCTCTTCTTGGATATCAAATCTGACACTCGAGGTGGATAAAGATCTTGATGATGGTGGTGGTTACGATTGGGCGATTGGGGGAGGGGGAGATTGTGGGAACGGTGAGCGTTCAGTTATGGGTGTGGGAATTGAAGGTGGGCTCTATTGGAAGTTTTGAGATTGGAATTAATGTGGGACCCGCATGTGATGTGCATAGAATTGTGAACCGCAGTACAGGTTGCGTACGGGGTTTGACCACATAGGAGCTATGAGCCACTGGATGATGGGTTCGGATTGCGGGGGTCCGAGAATGAGGGAGGGAATAGGGGACTGGTTAGTTGGAGAAGTTCGAACCGATTTAGAGATAAGGTGCTGCTATTTTTTTAAAAAAAAAATAAAATTTATCAAGGTTTTCTTTGTGAAGAAAAATGGATATATTTTATATATTTGGTGGCTCCTTTCTCCTTTTTTTCTTCTTCTTCCAATTTTAGTAATATCTTAGATATATGAAAACGTCTAAAAGCTTTTCTTAAAATTATTTTAATGTATTTATGGAATAAATGTAAGTGTAAATTGCACCCATATACCTCAATTATAAATCAAAATTATGGCTTTTTTGTTTGTTGGTTTACTTGAAGACAAATAGATTATCCACCACGTAATATATATTTAGTTTTGGATTAGCCTTGTAGTTAAAATTGATGGTGTGGATTTTGTTTTTTTTTTGCGAATGTGCTCCTCTTAGATTCTGAATTATTCATCTATGTTTCTCTTTTTTTCAATATTAATTGTGCCACTAATTTCTTGGACAATTAATGGTTGGGGTCCCTCGAGTTAGGTTCCGTCCATTCCCTCCGAAATGGATGTTATCTCAGGGATACAAGTGTATCTGGAAAGAACAAAAGAAAGGTACAAGTGTATTTTTTTGAAATTGTGTGGGTGCAATTGTAATAAATTTTGCTAAATCAATCTTCGATTATCATAAATCATGCTCTGATTTATCTCAATAATGACAAAACTAATGCAAGGACACAAGTGATAGATAAATGTGCAAGAAGATAGGGGTGCAATTAGTATTGCAAAAAAAAAGAGGGACATATCAAATATTGCATAATTTAAGAGGTAAACAACCGTAAAAAACCAGTAATAATTTTAATCATCTTTTCATTAAAAAAGCAACATTAAAAATATAAGAGTAAACTACATAAAAATTCTTGAATTAGATATCTAACTTTAGCATTGTATATGAACTGCAAAAGGCAACAATAAGATACTCAATTTTGAAGATTTATCTTAATATGGTTCCAGCTAACGTAATTTAAAATTAGAGTGACAACTAATAGTCATGGATCAAATAAAAATAAATCTTAAAGATCAAGGTTCACAATGCGACTTTTCAAGTTTAGACCTTACATTGAAATTGAGAGTATATTTCAACAAGAGTTTATGTAATTTATTCAAAATATACGTTAAATATACTAAATATAGAACATAAACAATGTTACACCACATTAGCGATCCAACCATCCTAACCATCTAAACACATATGTTGTTAATATGAGGATTTCCCATCTTACTAACCATTTGAAAGAAGCTTACTCCATCCTAACCCAATCCTCTTACAAAATGGGTTATGGTATCCAAGGCTGTCCTGAGGCTTGTACTGGGGTGCAAGCCCATCACTAAATTTGCTACACATAGTTAGCTTTTATTATTTTTATTTCAAATACTAGGGATGAAAATGGATCGGATACAGATCAGATATGCCTATTTTCATATCTATATTCACTTCATTTCAATTGAATACAAATACGAATATGAATATGATTCAAATATGTATTAAGGAAACATACTTAAAATACGAAAACATATACGAATCAGATATTTATCGAATCCGAGTATGGATTGAATAAAGAGCGGATCCGAAAACGGATTGAATAAAGAGCTAATCCAAATATGAATCAAATAAAGAGTGAATCCAAATATGGATCCAATAAACATGGAATCCAAATACGGATTTATTAAAGATCACATCCGAATATGAATTGATATTTAATCAAAATTTACAATGATGATAATGAAATATAAATATGTTCCATCATGACTAACGGGATCGTCGATGTGCCATGCGTTCTTAACCAGAAGTAAAAAGGGGGTATTGTTTCGTATCATGCCCATCTCTAAATAATCAGAAGTTTATTAATATCATTGATATATTATATTATATAATATATAATACTGATATAATAGCATGGGGTTGTATCGTATTATAGTAAATATTAAATAAAATAATATTAAATATTGTATTTGGATACCCGGATCCGGATCTCGATATTCAAGTTATTACCATATATGTATCCATATCTGGAAAATTTTTATAACACATATCTATATCGGATCCATATTTGATTTATATTTGAATATGGATTGTGTATCTGGTAATTTTTTGAATATAGTAAGCTGATATTCGAATATATTCGTATCTGTTTTCATCTCTATCTAATACCAATCCAATGTCTAGACGGCTACACATGTCTATTATTTATTTACATCTACATGTCATTTGTCTCTTCACATTCCTAAATGGCTAAAAATCCTTTGAATTCACCAATGCCACATTAATATCTTAAGAATTAAGATACTACATTTAACTTAAATGTGTCCTTTAGAGACAGCTCTGACCTCCTCCTCCTGTGATTGTGATTTCCTCCACTGCTATAATTTCCCCTACTTTTAATTTGCGACTTGTTGTTATTGGGCACCCGCAAATGACAACCTCAGTTAATGCTATTTTTTTATATTTGTGCACTGTAAGTTTTCCCTTGGATCCACAAATCACGGTAATTTTTTGGATCCGCACACCTACTCACCATATTTGTGTAATTATAAATCACCTCTTACCTTTTTTCTTAGCAATTATAAAATTGAAACATATTTCACATTGTAGGAGATTGAGAAAGTGATGTTAACCACTTGAATTGTTGTTATCTTTTTAAAAAAATCACCTCTCATTGCTGAATAAATGGACATATGTTTCTTTTTTCAAAGTTTTTGTTGTCATTATAATCAATTTTATATTTGTGGTAAGAATAATTTATTATTGGATTGCGAATATCCATCAAATAATCTTTTTAGGTAACTTCTTTAGTTTTCTGTAAAACCAAATCTTTATTATTTAATTTACATTTCAAGATTAATGCTAGTTTGAGAAGTTATTTTATTAACATATATTTGTTTGGATCTTGGACTGTTAATAGAAACTATCAGCCTAACTTGATTACCACAGTCAAATAAAAAAAACTGATGACTTGGTTATTTTTTCATAACTATTATGTTATTATATGTTTAAATCATGTACTATTTTTATTGCAATTATTTGTTTAGTATTTTTTGTTTGAATATTATTATTCTCTAACCTTAATTTTTCTGGTCCATATGATATGAAAAATAGACATTAAGAGAAGAAACTCTTGATTTGTTTAAAAATTTTTGTTATTGTAGTCAATATATATATATGTCTGTGCGCGCGCGCGCGTGTGCGCTTCTATGCTTGAACGTTGTCAAAAATCTTTACTTTAAAAAATACATGCCAAATATTTTTTTGCTAGATATTGCCCATATATTTTATTGTATTAACATTCCTTGAGTTGCATTATATCCATAAATGTCTATTCTGGTTATAGAAATTGTTTATTTTTTATAATTTTAAATTCATAACTTATTGATTGATACTCATTGATCTTAAATATCCATAGTTCTTTGTAAAATTTAAAGAATTTTTTTTATAAGAAATTTACAAATTAAAAAAATAAATTATTTTTTATGGAGACCTTTTTTTCTCTTTTACTTAGAGCCCATGAAATATGACTAACACTGATGATATCCATTCTTTAGTATTTGTTTTAATATGGTATGAAATAAAAAAGAAAAGAATTGAGTTGATCATTTTATTTTCTAGCTTTAATCGCAGCTTCAAACTGTATTGAAACAATATTAGAGATCTGATCGCGAGATTGTATTGAAATTGGGCGTATGATTCTTCGATTTCTACGTAACTCATTCAAATCTATGATTAAAAATATACGTGAATTAATATGTAGCTTATCCATACGTGCATAGTTAGACTTGCTTAAAAAGAATTCTGTAATGATCTGCACTTTCTTAGGATATGATGATAATATATGTGTTTGATTTTTTAGGGCTGATGAGGAGCATGATTGTTGACATAACTAAATGATTAGATAAATATCCATCTTGGTTGCAAGGCAATTTGTATGAGTTGGCTGCTATTAGCTGGAAAGGCTGACATGAGTTTTGATTGAGTATAGAGACTCCTATCGAAATATATTAAATGGAGCATTACCAAACTCCCACAAGTGGAAGCCCTCGCACTAAAATAAACGTCCTATCCTATGTAGAGGAGAGGATATAGGTTTTCCTTCTTTCATGTCGTCTTCATGAAAATCCATTGTTCTTCGTCAGATCCTCTTGTTCGGCGAAGGTAACTTCGTTTTTCTAATCGGAGAGAACTTTTTTAATAGTAGGCCTAGTAATTTCGGAGGTCCGGAGCGTCTTCCTTAAGATTCGAACTCAAATTCTTTAAGGTGTAGGTACACTCCACTACCACTGGACTATTCCTTGGGTTCTAATTAGAGAGAACTTGCTCGAAGCAAACTTCGAATGGGGTTTTTACCTCACGATTCATACAAACATTTGCAATTTACATGACAACTCTAACATCTTCATGTTGAAGACTCTTATTCGGTTAACTTTCCCGGTGAACTGACCGTACCACAAACCGACACAGGTGGACAAGCAGACGGAACCAAGAATTTTATCAAGGAGTGACGTATACAATTATTATGTATGATTAAAAATGGAAAAATCATTGTATTTTAAAATGATATTTTTAAATCAAGTTAATTTTTTAAAATGAACTTTTCAATTTTGATAAACTTACCATTTAAATCTATTAGTAATGTTAGATTTTCAAATAGATTATTATTTTAATGATGATTTTTCAAATTCAATAATCCAATAATTTGCATCTCTGAATCTATCTCAAAAATCACAAATTATCAAGTGATATTTTGAAAAAAAGTTCATGGTTAAAAGGAAATAATACTTTTTATTTACAAAGAGTGCCAGAAACAATTGACTTACAGACAAATCAAATCGAATAAAATTTTATATCAAATTATACTTACAAGTTTGATACTTTGGAAGTGATTAGATAAACTACGTAAAAGAAATTAAAATTAAGGAAGGTCTGTTTCGAACCATAGTCTCCAAAATAATAACCACATCACTCTACCACTTGACCATTAAATGACTTTTTATTTTTTCTCTAACAACACTATTTATTGTACAATTAAGGAGGGGCCATATTAAAAATTTGATACATTGCACAAGTGACATATAGTAATCAAGGATGGACCATGGCCCCTCCATGACATATACAAGATCCGCCCTTGATGGTGAGAACTCAAGTGAAGATCTCTTGTAAGAGGACCACCATTTTGCAGGCGTGATCCACGATGGACATCCACCGTGTTGCTGCTCATCAAATCGAACATCAGAGCATGTTCCCCTCCATCAAGGAACTCGAGCGGTCACCATAGTGTGTCCCTTCATCTCTCTCATCACTCTTGCTAATGAATATTTATTTACAAGTGATGAATCGTAACTTCATTTTATTATTAGACTAGGATGATGAAGTTCCGCTCTCCAAGCGGAGAAGTGGAACTTGAGATGCAACAGACAAAGTGGCAGAGACCTGATTCAGAGATGAGTACGCTTCTTCTGAGGCTGAGTGCAGAGTGATGCACACAATTAGGCCATGGAAACATACCCCAACAATATTGAGCAAGACCCTCTCATCTGAAAAGGATAGTGTTCACGATGTAGTTTGTCAGGTGATGTTGAGCTTCTTGATCAATGCATCCCCTACTTCCTTGATGATACAGAAGTCTCTTTGGATTTATCAGTTCCCTTTTTCACGAAGCAGTCAAGGGTTGAGGATGATGGTCGTATGTGGCTTTGTTTGACTTACCAAGGATCTTTGACGATTCTACTCAGAACACAACAAAGTTGTGGCAAACACAACACAGTCAAACCCATCTCCATGCAACACAGAACCATATTCAGATATGGTGAAGCCAGATTTACTTGATGATACATCTTTGTCGGAGCTGAAGCCATTGCCTCCTATATTAAAATATGCCTTTCTTGTTGGTCCCAAGAAAATATTTCATGTCATTATTAATTCTAAGTTGACTGTAGAACATGAGTCTAGGTTATTGAAAGACTTAGAGAAGAATTGCAAGTCAATAGATTGGACAGTGTGGGATCTCATGAGGATTACCCTGCTCTCTCACATATATGTTAAGGATAATGCTAGGCCTTCTCGTGAATTTCCAAAAAGATTAAATCCAAATTTAAGGGAAATCATTAAGAAGGAAATTGAAATGTGGTGTGGAGCAGGCTTTATATAACCAATCTTTGACTCCAAATGGGTAGCCCCTTGCATGTTGTTTGAAGAAGTCAGGAATTCAAATGATCACCAATGCGGTGGGATTATAAATTGCAACACGAGTACTCATGTCATGGTGTGTCTGTATTTACTACAAATGCCTGAATGTTGCAATCAAGAAAATCACTTTCCTTTATCCATTATAGATCAGATCTTGGAGAACTAGCAGAGAAAGAGTTCTTTTGTTTTCTTGAAGGGTACTATGGCTACAATTAAGTAGTCATAGCTATTGAATCAAGGAAAAAACCACATTTACATGTTCTTTCAACACATATGCATTCATTTGTATGACTTTCGAGCTTTGTAATGCCCCTGGCACTTTCTAGCAATGCATGATTTTTGTGTTCGCCAAGATGGTGGGAGATTTCATGGAATCCATGGGGATTATTTTGATACATAAACATTTGGACCGAGTACTCCAAAGGTGCAGGGAGGTTAATCTGGTACTCTCATGAGAAAAGAATCACTTTATGATTCAAGAGGGTACCATGTTGGGGCATGCCATCTTCAAAAAGGGATTGGAGGTTGACCCTACCAAGGTGGATGTGATCAAGAAGCTTGATCCACGAACCAACGTCAAGTCAGTGCATTCATTCTTAGGGTATGCTATATTTTATAGAAGATTTATTGAAGATTTTTCAATGATTGTCCGACCACTGATTGGGCTCTTAAGAAAATACATAGAGTTCATTGTAGACTACAAGTGTCTTGAGGCATTTAAGCTCTTGAAAAAGAAGATAATTGATTCACAAGTCTTGCAAGCTCATGACTGGTCTCTTTCCTTTGAGATCATTACAATGCTTCGGATTTTGCAATAGGATTTTTGTTAGAACAAAAGCGAGATGGGACCATTTGCAATTCACTACACGAGTAAAGTCTTAGATCCAGCATAGAAAAACTATATGGTAATTGAAAAAGAAATGCTTGTAGTAGTTTGGGCTCTAGAGAAGTTCAAATCGTATATATTGAGCTCCAAGGTAACAATATACATTGATCACACAACTATTCGATATTTAATGGAAAAGAAGGATGTGAAGGCGTGTCTTCTTAGGTGGATTATTTTACTCCATGAGTTTAATTTGAAGATTAAGGATAAACCTAAAGTCAAGAATGTTGTATCTGATCATTTATTGTGTATTGAGTAGAAGGATTCCCTTGATACATAATAAATTAGAAAGACTTTCTCAGACGATTCAATTTGTGTTATTGGCTCACTCCCTTAGTATGCCAACATGGTGAACTACTTATATCTAAGTAAGTTTCCTAAGTTTAAACTATGAGCAATATTGACATATTAAAGTCGAACTCGATGAAGTACCATTAGGAGGATATGTTTCTTTTCTTTGAAGTAGAAGAATTTATCTGACGAATGTATATTCCTTAAAAGGATTACTAGAGTGTCCTCACTTAGTGGCATACCTTAGAGGTAGGAGGACTCCACTTGGGAAAAAGAACCACACACAAAATGCTTCAGTGTGGATTTTATTAACCGACCTTCTTTAGAGATGTTTCTGATTTTGTAAGGTTGGTGCCTACCTGTCAAAGAATGGGAGGGACAATTGGATCTAGAGATGGTATACCCGTGCAACTTGTGATATTCTGTGATGTTTTTTGATATACAGGCATTGATTTTATGAGTTTCTTTCCCAATAGTAATGGATGCGAGCACATTTTGTTGACAGTTGACTATTTTATCAAGGTGGGTAGGATATCCGAACCCACTGTCTATAAATTTGTGAAAGATCACATTATTGCTAGGCTCGAAGTTCCAAAGGTATTTATATCAAATGCGGTTAGCCATTACATGAATCGGGAGATGAAGATATTAGCTAAGGACTATACAATCGAGCATAGAGTTACTACTCCTTACCACCTACAGTCTAACATCATGGCAGAGGTTTCAAACAAAGAATGTAAGAGCATATTACAAAATTTAGTATGCTTTGATAGGAAGAATTGGTCACGGTTTTTGGACCAAGTTTTTTGAGCTTATATGACTGCTTACAAGATCCCGCTCGAAACTTTACCTTTCAGAATGATCCATGACAAGCCATGCTATTTGCCCGTTGAATTAGTGCGTAAATCTGAATGGGTACTCAAAAAGATAAATTGAAGTTGTCATCTAAGGAAATTATGTAGAGACTTAGATCTAAATGAACTCATTGAGATCTACAATAGAGCATATGACAACGGTGTAGTATATAAGGACAAAGTTAAAAAGTGGCATGATCAGCACATTAGGTGCAAGAACTTTTCCCGAAAACTCAAGTCTAAATGGGTGGGTCCCTATAGAGTGAAAGAAGTGCACAACAATGAAAGTGTAGAGATATCTGATCTCACAAATGGTGCACGTTCTTCCTTTGTTAGTGGATAGCAGTTGAAGCACTTTGTCGAATCCAATGAGCAGCTAGTCCAGATTGAGAAAATCTCTTTCATGCGAAGTGATGATTATGATGTCATTCCAAACCACTCTACACGAATGCTTCAGTAAAGATTCAGTTCAGAATAGACTCGACAGCTCTAAAAATTCACACATTCTTTTTCTAATATAAATATCTTCACTTGATTTTATTCTGTTACTTCTCGTGCTCTTGGTTCCCTCTTCCTTAGGTTATTTACTCTTTACTTAGGTTACTCAAAGCCTAAGTATTGGGTGGTCGGGCCCCCCTCTTCAGTATATTTCATTTGTTCCTTTTGAGTCTCGTTCGATCCTTTCTTCTTTTCATTCCTCTTTATACTTAGGCTATTTCAACTAAGTGCATGGGGGAGGTGTCAAGCCCCTATTGGTATATCCTTCTTACTCTTCCATTCATTTGGTACAATGTTCCTTTGTACTTTCTTCCTACACTTAGGCTATTTAAAGCCTAAGTATATGGGGGAGTATCTTGTTTCAACTCTCCTACAAGTTTTTCTTCTCTATACTTAGCATGAGATATGTTCTTCATTTTACTTTGTTCCATGAGGACATAGCATAAGCTAAGTATAGGAGGATGTGCGTATATATTTTATGTATATTTTATACATAGCTCATACTTTCAAATTTGCTCATATTATATTATTAGAAAAGGATATGAGAATTTCAAACTAATTTGTAAAATGATTTATAAAATATTATGAAAATCTTTCTACATATGTGACAAGGTCTTGTAAAAAAATTTTAGATATTATTTGCAAAAGGGTACACTGATTTTGATACAATGTTTTGTATATACATACATATTATTTGGAAAAAATAAATAAAAATAAAAATTATAAATAATAAGTGATTTTATCCCTGTCACTTTCGCATCACACAAGATGTGTAATTTCAGATAATTGGTTTAGAGTGACACTTAACTCATAGTTTAATGATTCTTGTTCATTAGGGTCTTAGGACTTAATAACTTAAACTACCTGGTTTGAAAGATATACATGTTATATTGCATGTAGAATATCTATTCTCAAAAGAATATGACATGCACTACACTTGTGTGATTGCATAGTAATTGTGATGAGTCAATGTTTCACATGAGGAACTAGGATGAGAGATTTGAGTTTTGAGTTGATTTTATGATGTTCGAGGATGGGATAATATTAAGGATCACTTCATGAAACCTGAGTGTCTGCACATTAGCCAGTATAAGAACAAGGTTCTGATACTATATTGATAAAAACCTAAGTGCTAGTGTGTGTAAAACCTTAAAAATGTTGATTAGTATGCGTCAACTTGGTAAAAGTAGTGGAGCTAGCCAAAAAGAAAAGAGAGAAGAAATTTAATCAAAAGGAAAGCGCATTCATTCCAAGAAATATCAAAGATGATTATGTTATTGGAGAGCGCTCTCAACCTTTTTAAAGTGTCTACTTGGACCAAATTAATTAGGCCATATGAGTCAGGCGAGCATGATAAAAGGACTCTACATTGTAAATGTTACAAATCTAGGTATTGAAGGCATATTAGATACTCAAAAGAGAAACACCCCGAGTAAAAACAAGTGCAGATGACTCGAAATTCTTGAAGGACACACTGATTAACACCAAAAATATACGTGAATGTTAATAAAGCACTCGAGCGATCTTTATTCCTATGAGAGGAGAAAAGAAATGACACAAAACTAAATCCTCCATACTTGGCCATTCCATATCGCATTTTTCAGTTTGAGAACTAAAGAGATGGTGGAATAAAGTGATATTATATTTATTCCCTAGAGTTGAGGGTTGGGTCCTAAGGATGATCTTTTTGACTGGAAACTCGGACGAAGTATGACTCTATAGTTAGACATGTAGTCCACATTAATTGTCATAACCCTTATATATATATGTAAATAGAGAGTCTGATAATTAGGAAAGTTGGATTTCTTTTGAATGAGACTTGGTTAAACTTAGAGTGTTAGAGTCACATGAAACTCATATCCTTAATGTCAAGTCTTGTATCTCACATGCACATGCATGGATTCAACCTATTTATTCATTCTTTATTTGCTGAGGATGAGAAAAGTTTAAGTATGATGGATTATGAACATCATATTCATCAACACTAATTCTACTATTTAACCATCTATCTTGTACTAATCAATCAACATATTAATTAACTAATTGAAAAATATTCTAACATTGTGTAAATAATAAAGGCTAGTTATTGTACATAAATAAATTATCTCGTTATATTGTATATGTGTGTTTCCTTTATTTTATATTAATAAAAATTTCAATAAAATAGTTTATTATTGTAAATAATATATTGTATATTATTCATTATTCAAAAATATCAAGAAGATAATAACAAAATAAATAAATTATGTCTTTATTTTCTTTAAAAATGCTTACAAAAATATTAAGTATCTATATATAATGTATTTTAATTTTGTATTCTACATGAAAATTGTAGATCTTAAAAAAATCACAACTTTTATGTAGAACACCTGTGATTTTGACTTAATTTACCATTTTATTTCTATTTTACAATACTTATTTCATTTACTTATTTCTAGTTGGGCCATGTGGCCTAATCTCCAACTGTCACTTATCGCATCTCCATTAGTCTCTACTCTTTTTCTCAACCATCAAATCTCAAGATCAGATGGAACATTAACCCAAGGTCACATCAGCCAAAGTCGCTTGATCTTATGATCATGCGAATCTCAACGCTTCACGTGTGCCTCCATCTATGTTGTTGGATCCCCAGATCCAACGGTCATCGGTCACCTTTCTCCTCTTGCATCTTCGACCCACGATCCGATAGTTGTGTAACAGACCATATTCATGGGTTTATATTGGTGTCTACGTGTGGCTTCAAGCCAGCGAGACGGGTACCTTTGTGTTTACCTCACGTCTCCTCCCCCCCCCCCCCCCCCCCAACCTCCATGCCCTTCATCTCCTTCATGTGAGATTGCAATTGACAGACAAACCCTCCCTCTCCAACTGCCTAAACTTTGAACAAAACCCCCTCTCCTCCAATCTTCACTGATTATTTGTCCATGTGTGAGGTTTCCACCGAGCATCATCCACCTTCGACTTATAGATTGTGTGTGATAATCGATGCCACGACAGACTGAGGCCACGTCACAGCATTATCTGAAGTTGCTCGAGCATCAAGTTCTTGTTGAACTTACTAAGCAAAGACCCATAAAGCTATTGAAGCTTCAAGCATAGGCATCCTTCATCCCTCAATGAACTTTTTAGCCTCCGGGTATTTCTCAGTTCTATGATGTGTGTATTTCTCTTATTTTTCTACAGTAGCTCACACATCATCAATATCACCTAAGTACATTGTTACCTTCATTGATCCATATTATTGTTCATGTCTTTGTGTTCAACCTTGGACTTATCTATGATATAAATTCAATCCAAGCCCTCTTCATAGAAATTTCTATCTTGGTTCTGATGTCAAGTTAATCGGCTCGTATTACAATGGGACCTCATTAGAATAGTCAATTAGTGCTTCATCATCAGGCGCTTGACCTTCTTTGTTGTTTGATTCTCCACCAAGATCTTCAAATATTTAAAGGCTTGAATGTCTTGATCTTATTATTACTCATGAAAGCCAAACCACCCTAGAGTATTCATCGATTGTATACAAGATAAACTTATCACATCCTAAAGATGGAAAGTGAGAGGAGCCTAATAATTAACGTGGATTTAATTATCTCTTTTATTTTGTAAATTGCTTAATCAAATTAATTCTTGTGTTATTTTTCAAGCACACGGTACTCATTGAACTCCAACTAGATATTGTAGTCGACCGGTATTCATCCCCTTCTGTCTCTTATGCCCTAACTGCATGTCATAAATCAGATTCACCATTTAGAGTTATGAACAACTTTAGTAGACCTGTTTATTGTAAATCCCTACGAAACATAAAGAGTATTTTACTTTGATACAATGTATAATGAATGTTCATTCTTTGGCCGCATATAAACTCCTCTTAAAATAATGTAGTTATATCCTTTAAATTTCATGACTCCAAGGAATATAAGATTTTTCTCCAAGTCTGGAATATGAAGAACATTTTAAATAATCTCCACCATCCCATCATGCATCTTGATTTTCACCAAACTAATGCCAATAGTGTTTCACGATGTGCCATTATTTCATACGATGACTTTTCATCATTGATGTTCTCATAGGCATGGAAAATTTATGAGGGTGACATGATAGGAACAATCATAATCAAAATCTACATATATTTAGACTATGTATGATCTATGATAGTAAGTATATAAGCATTATATAAATCATCTCCTTAAACAAATATGGCAACCAAGTCCTTGTCATTCTTCTTTGAGCAATCAACCTCTTAATGTTATGGTTCCTTACATCATTCTAATTGGTTTTACTTTTGAGTTTCCTTCTTCTAATACTTCTCAAGAGGTATCATAGTTCTTCTCATGGCTGTTACAAACTGCATAGCCTATGTGTCTCAACGATTTCTAGAAGTCATGTCATGAAGTTTGTGAGTATGGAGACACAACGAAATTTCTTCAAAGGTAATCTCTTCTCTGCCGAATATGAATGACTAAATGAACTTATCGAACAATAGTGGGAGTGAAACCAATAAAATCAAAGCAACATTGATATCCTTTATTTTAGCATCAATGTCTCACAAATCTAAAGGCAACATTTTTAAATGATCTAAATGATCTTTGAGAGAGGTACCTTCTTGCATAAGGAGGGACAACAGACATTGCTTCAACAACTTTCTCGTCAAAGGCTTCATCATGTGCATACTCTCCAGTCCCATCCAATGACTCGCATCAGTCTTCTCATCGACGACCTCTGTGATGATCTCGTTCTCTAGACACTACAAAAAAGTATAGTATCGATGAATCCACACTGATTTCTCACCATGTAATTGTAAAGTGCTCACTAGAGCTATGGATGAACACATGTGCACGCTCACTTTTGCACGGTACACGACTAGATGCGATCTCAAATGTGCGAACACATGTGCACTCTTAGTCATCTCAAGCGAAAATGGACGACCACATTGTGCTCGTCTAAACACATCTTAAACGATATTGTAGTCACCATTGGGCAAGTGCCTTTGGCGAGCACCCGTGCTCGTCCAAAATAGAATTGCAAAAAAAAATTTGCAGGTTCGTCGGGGTTTTGAAGCTCCATCAAACCTGTACTACTTGCTCTTAACCATTGTATGTGTTTAAATAGATAATCGAAAATCATACCTGACAAAGTGATTGAATGTCCAAGATACGAATAATCCACACACATATATATATATATATATGTATGTATGTATGTATGTATATGTATATGTATATGTATTACATCATCTACATCGAAGTTAATTAATAAGAAATGAATAGTAAAAAAATATTATCTTAAACTAAGTAGATAAAAATTCAATGGAAAGTATAAAATTACTATATGCAGACAAAATACATTAAACACCATTTAAATGTTCATACAAATGGAAATAGATTCTCTATTCTATTATTAAGAAAAGCCTGTTCACTACTTTTTCGCCTGAAAGATCTTAGAAACCAAACTCTGCTTTGATTTCGTTTGCTCTTTTCCCATTTCTTTAAACCTTGCATACATTCGAGCTTCTTCTTCAGGATCAGTCTCGTCCTCCTCTTTTTCCTCTCTCTCTCTCTCTCTCTTCTTCATTCTCCTCTTGAGGCACTAGTGGTCTTTATGATCTATCAGAAATTAATAAATGTAAGAAAGTAAATAAGAAAATTGAATATTTAGAATATACTTAGATTATATGTATATTAATACTTACATGTATGCAATGAAACCTTCTCGCAGCTTGGTCACTTGATCAATCATCATGCCATCTAAGCAGTGGCAGACCCAAGAATATGTGATAGGTGGGATACTAATGCAAATTTAGTGGTTTGATTTAGTGCCATTTTATTATACACGGAGAACATCTAGAATTCATAATATATTGCCAATAAACATTAACGCACACAATTTTAATTTGATTACTTTTATATGCATAACATAATTAAAATTACCCATGTGGCTTGAGTAAACACACCAAATTGTAATGTCATTGGAAGCTTTCGTCACATAATATAATAAAAAGAATTAATACCATATAACAAGATGAAAGCATTTAAAAAAGAGTATACTATGTTAAAAAACAAATCTTGCTATCTACAAATCAAATTGAAAATCAAAATGTTATTCAAATTTATCAAACAACTTGGTCGGTCATATTTACGGTCGGTTATGACAACATATATATTTTGGATCCATAGATATATCTCACAACAACAAAATAACTATACATTTACGGTTAAAATCCATCACTATTTTGGTATTTTGGCGATATTAGTCATTTCAAAATATTTTTTTATATTTGAAATTAGCGATGAATGTCATATTCTTTACTATTTTATAAGTGATAATCAATATAACAATACTTATACGTTGTTTTTTTTCAAAATTTAATTAATCATTGCTAAATTTGAACTAAAAATTTAATCAACAAAATGGGA
Source organism: Ottelia alismoides (assembly GCA_037367405.1). Classification (NCBI taxonomy): domain Eukaryota; kingdom Viridiplantae; phylum Streptophyta; class Magnoliopsida; order Alismatales; family Hydrocharitaceae; genus Ottelia; species Ottelia alismoides. The sequence goes on from JAZKJV010007096.1 coordinate 80,334, forward strand.
AAACAGTTGTGATTGGCAACTAAAAACTTAGCTATAATTAGTTAAAGTTTTGAGAAACAACAATGGATAAGCATTGTTATATTCACCACGAGAAAAAATCGTTGACTTTAAGAGTTTTCCTTCAAATTATCGCAATATTTAAAATGACTTATGTAAATTTTAATGAAAAATTAATTGATAAGCTTAGTTATATACATTATTAACTATGAAATGACATTCATTTTGTAATAAATTAAAGTATTTTTACAACAAATAAGTCATAAAAACAATATATAGGAAGATGTAACAACAAATTCATAGCTATAACTAATTTGCTATAGCAATAATTGAGAGGATTTAAGATGATTGTATTTTCTTTAAGTTTTTTAATTAACATTTTTATATTTAGTTGAATAATTTAAAAGGGAGAAAAATTAATTGGACAAAAACTAATGATTGGAGGATTATATGGAAACATGTGTGCAGTTAATTAGAGATATGTTGATTGGGATGGGATTTATTAAAGGTGCATTGATAAAGAGCGTGAGATTAATTGCTGCTTGACACTAAAATAAATTAGTTATCGGTGCATTAACAATGAATTTAGGGGGACATTTGATTGATATCTATGAGTGGTTTTATATGGTTTAACATTATTGATATGAGATTAAAGGCATGTATATCGGCATTTTGAAATGGTAGGGGGGCACGTGCCTGGGTTAATTAGTATGTAGGTCCGCCCATGCATCTAAGACTACATAGATGGTGATGGTTGTTGTGATGGTTGAGGCTGGGAATATGATGGTTGGTCATAAGTAGAGTAAGATTGTTGATGTTCCTCCACATAGTATGGAGGAAAACCACCAAGTCTCTGCTTTCTGTTGGCAAAATCAACATCCCTCTCCTCTAAAACCTATGCTCAAATTTAATAACCATATAATCTGTAGTATATACATATTTAATTACTTAAATATTATGTTAATATATCCGTGTTCATAACGTTTTATCAAATGGGAGTTGTTTGTCTTCAAGAGTATTGGTCCACTTCTAAGCATTAAGGGTCATATATCATTCTTGAAATTGAAATTAATTTATAAGAAATTAAATATTTAATACTATTTTTAATTTTTTTGTTCACTTACAACAAACAAAAAAGCATACAATCATTCCTTCTGCCTCAGGCGTAGACCAATCAGAGTCACCATCTTTTCCACGCTTATATGTCTTGACCCACTATTCATCAACAGATAGTTCCCTTTCCAACTTAACAACTTAAAATATATAATTTATATAATAAATAAATATTTCATACATAAGAAATCAACATCAAATTTTTATACGATATTATTAAAATTATATACTAGTTCAACATGTATTTTATTGTGGCTTTTAAAGCCACTTGTCAATCTAATCTTTTACTTTTGATGGTTTGATCTACCTGTCGCTGACCTCCTTCCAAACTCCGCATTAGAACTGAGTGAGTCACAAAAGTCAATCCATGTATAAAAAATATCAGAACATGGTTTAAATATAATATAAAATTTAAGAGATTACCAATTTAAAAAATATCTATCCTCATTGCACGTAGCTAGAGGAAATCTCTTCATCTCCTTAAAATTCATCTCCTCCAAGCTAGTCTTTCTATTTGAGTCCCTTCTGGCCTTGAAAAATATGTTGTTCAGTCTCTTCTCCATCATAAGAGTGAAGGCTTGACGGTAGGACTCCTTCTCTAAACCAGAAGTAAAACAACACATAACTTGCAAAATTACAAATAAATGTTAGGTAATATAATACATAAGAATAAATTACCTTGTGAATTAAAATTTCTTACCAAAAACAAGTCGAACAACCTTTCCTGCTCAACTGTGGGAATACATCATCATCGAAACTCAGTGCAAGTCGTATGTGCCTTAATAATATTCATTATTTCTTTAGCAACTTTGTTGCTATTCGGAAAATCCCTGCATAAATGAGAGTTATATTCTATATCTATATGGATGAAAACTTTTTAAAAACTTGAACTATGAATGCTATTTACCTCCCATCAGTTGAAATCTGTAGAATAGGGTAGGAATTGGAAGAGTGATTTCCTATCGACGGCACATGCACATCTACACTCTGACGTGCTGAAGAAGGGGAGCTAAATCCATAGAAGGATGAGTTGGAAATGAGATAGGACATGACTCGGGAATATGTGCAAAAGTGTGGTCATAAAAAAACCTCCGTACAAAGGAAGTAGGAGAACATGAAAAGACTGGTAATATACCATGAGTTGGTGCATCTTATCAGAAACAAATCCTGAAAAAGTCGGCAGAGTCGAAAGGGAAGGAGACTGTGACAAGGAGGGGCGACAGGATCGCTGAGATCCATGTGAACCTCCACATCCAAAACTAGTTGTGTCTATATAAAACATGGAAGAAATTTAGTAAAAGTCAAAAAAGTATATTTATAGCACTGAACTTTGTACCTTAATATTCACTGCTTGAACATTATGAAATATCATTATTTTCCTCAGTAATGTCCTCATTAGACGAATCTTCATTGATATCATTCACATCTTCATTTAGATCAACACTTGATATGGAATTTCTGGCTAATGGAATATTATCAATAATGAGGATAACTTCTGTAATATTATTACCATCGTAATGAGGTATGAAAGTCCCATTTATGTTTTCATCCACATTGTTGTCCTCCTTACTTATGTAACTTCTTGAATTTATTCACACAACTGTTAACTATTCGCTATTTTTCTTTTTAGTGAAACCTTGAGGAAGATAACATACTTGGTCTACTTGTGTACCTAGGATAAATGGTTCATATCTTTGTATATATTTCCTTGCGATCATATCAACAGCGTTATTTCTTTTATCAATAACTACACCCTCTTTCGGGTCATAGCAATTGAATAGAAATAAAAAAACACTTGTTAAGACGTACTCGACTTCCAAAAGATTTTTTAGAATGTCGTATCTATCCTCTTTGTAACAAGATCCGTGAACCATTACCCCACAATTTTGAGTAGTTAGATTTATGCTTGAGATAATCGTATGAAAACGATAACCATTAATACACAACTATTGCATGAGGATCTGATATATCAGACCTTCTTGAAAATGCTCATTCGTTTGTCATTATCTGACAGAACTTTATTCTTGTTCTTAAACTGTTCTGAAAATTTAAGCAGATAATTGTTAAAAATCTGATCATCAGTCCAAGACGGATTCTCCTCACAAATCTTCTTTTTGAATTCTCTGTTTAATATTTAATGAAAAATATTAATTTTCCATTAGAAAAAATACAAATAAAAATCTAAGATAAATATTAACTTACTCGACATATTATGTTATTTCATCACAATTGTCTAAAATATATAACTCAACAGCTCTTTCTTTGACATCAAACATTTTCTTCCTTTTCCTATTGGTTGAGTTGATGGATGAAAGACACTTATGTGATAATCTGTCTCTGAAAGTATGATTTCGTTTCTAGCTGGTCTATTGTGGATCATCTCCACTTCATCAGGAAAATACCATGCACAGAAGGTTGCTACTTCTTCATATATATATATATATATATATATATATATGGGTAAAATGGGGCTGCCCCCGCCTCATTTTTCGTCAAATTTTTTATATATATATGACCCTATACATATATACATATATATATATATATATATTGAGAACTTATCGAACACTCCACCCGACTTTTGTTTCATACTTTACGTTTCAGAAATAATATAAACATTTCATATTATCACATATAATATCAAATCAATAGTCTATTATTTAAGTATAATAAATTAATAAATCACGTATACTTCATCATTACCATCCAAATGGATACATCCATTTGTACCTGATTGGTTCATTAACCTTAGCCACATGTGGTAAATGAATAATAAGATGCTCCATTGAATCAAAAAATGTTGGCGTGATTATCTTCTCTAAATTACACATCATATTTGGTGTATTCTTTTCAAGATAACTCATCTCATCAATGTGGAGCCTTGTGGAGATATAATCAAGAAAGCTCTACTAACATTTAATAGAATATCTACAATATTTTTTGATAACAATGCTCTTAAAGCTATTGGCAAAAGTCCATAAAAATATGATAGTTGTGACTCTTCATTCATTTAAAATATAACTTATTTAAATCAATCAGATTTAAATGATTGGATGTGTAACCGTATGCCAACTTTAAATGACTGGTCCATTTGCATACACTTTTCACTTGTGCCATGTCTAATGTATACTTTACTTTTGAAAACTCGATTCCTCCATTATCATACTCTTTAATATACAACTCCAGTCGATTACATAGTATTTTTAAATCATGACAAGATTTAATTGAATCTTTGTACATTTGACAACATCCAGAACTATATAAAATACATTATCGAAAACATTTTCTTGGTGTACATAACATCCAAGTTATGGTGAATCAATAACGTACTCCAATAAGGAAACTCCTAAAAATACTCTTTTTTATTCAATTATGAGTTTCACCGAAACTTGGTATGATTAAGTATACTTGTCGATACTGAGAGTATAATTTTCAAATTCTTCGAGCTTTAATAATAACATATCATCGGTCTTCATTATTGGAGTACCATATAATTGGACAGTATTACCTTTAATGCATATTTGATCTCCTATATGGACACCCTTTCAGAAAAAAAGCTTATGACAATCAATAAAGCAAGGTTTCTTGTCATATTGAAGTTGGAAAGATTTTGTACTGTACATACAATAAGGACAACTCTTTCTTCCATGAGTACTCCTTCCAGACAACATTTCATATGCTGGAAAATTATTTATCGTCCACAGTATTGCCACTTTCATATTAAATGTCTGACATTTATTGGTGTTATATGTATCAACTCCGTGTATCCATAAATTTTTCAACTCGAGAATGTAAATACATGTTAATATATTTCCCAAGATGAGTAGGTCTGGGAATTGAGAATAACAAGAAAATAAATTATCGCTTATTACACAACTACGGAAGTAGATTATAAGGAGTTGTCATTACTGGTAAGCAAGAATAGTCGTTGCTTCTACTGTGTGAGTTGAATCGTCTGCATACAAACTGATAATACAGTTCCTTTTCTCCATAGCAAACAACGAAAAAACAACCATCAATATTTTTCAACTCTCTAAATTTGATGGATGTTCCATATACCCTTGTTGAATATGTTTTGCAGGCCACATCATCTCCTTTGTTGTTTATCTACAATAATACAATCTCTTTAGTCGAGGTGTTAGTGGAAAGTAACTTAAAACTTTCCGTCCAACTCTATTTCGACTTTTATCTGACTCCTTATACCTCGTTACATTCTTCACTATATGTTAAATTCTCATTTTCATCATAGTACAAAATATGATGATTTGTACAACAATCAATTTCCATCTCTGCTAAACCCACCTTCCTTATCATTTTTTTCAATTTATAATAATTGCGGGGTAACTCATGATCTTCAGGCAATACTTTATTCAAAATAATCAACAATGCATCAAAATTCACGTCTGGTATGTTGTATTCCATTTTCATAGCCAAAAGTTCTGAAACTATCGAGAGTTTTGAGCATGTCTTACAACCTAACCATAATGATTCTTCTGCTTTTTTTCAAAAGATAGTAAAATTCTTCAGACTCTCCATGTGGTTCTTCATTATCAAATATTTTATCTATAAAATCAGATCCTGCGAGGCCCATAATTATTTCAACAATTGGATTATTTTCAAGAACATTGTTTGATTAGTAACCCTCCATGATTCTATGTCTATAGAAGTGTAATTGAACTTCATCTTTAACATTCTTCTTAAGTAAACGATACTTGAGATATCGACAAATAATTATGTCATCTGAATCAACAACCGTAGAACCATTAACCTAAGCAAATACCACAAACTCTTTTATTCCCCGTTAAAATGACTCCAATAAGCATCTGTCTTGGACACATTTATACATCCACTTCATGTTGCTCGTCATCCTAATAATGAAAGATAGGTTTTAGAAGTTGGGATATAAGAGAATAATTTTTATTCATATTAAATCTTGTGCTTGTCTTTAAATATTCAAAAACTGAATTAAGACTATATCGCTACATGCATGCTAGAGTTGTATGTGAGCAAATTTCAGCAGCATAAATATGCACCCCTTCAATATACCCCATAAATTAAGCTTAATATCCTTTAAAACTGTTATCAATGTAACAATTGTTAAAGTGTATTAAAAGATTAATTTGATATATCAAAGAGGAGCATGGTTATATTGTTGAAACCGTTCTCAGATATAAATACTAACATACATTTAGTGATGAGGTCCTAATTCAATTTTTGAATCTTCAAAGACTCCCCTAGTTCGGGATCTCCAAACTAGGAAAATTAATATAAATGTAATATTATACGGATACCTTTCACCACTCATGCGTACATGCTACATATGAGGATGTCAAAATACCCGTATAATATATACATTTATGTTAGCTGAGCATTTACACAGATCTGGATGGTTTATGATTGAGATGTAGATCTAAGTGATCCTACAATTGTGCCTAATAAAGTTGTTTAATTTATTGGGAATGTACCTGCAAAAAATATCTTTCTCCTGCACACATCAAAACTCACAATCATTAGACCGAAATATCTCATCTCGAAGTGAGTACAGTAGTTTTGTGAAAAATAAATATTTAACATCTTTGAAGTGATAAATTCTTCCAATGTGTTGCACACGCCTCCCGTTGTTAGGGCCATACTCTACCCAATGTGGAGAGACGTACTTTTTGTGTAAGATTTTGTGTGAGTTCATAGTTATCTAGCATTTTTACCTTACTAACTACCAAACTACAAACTAATGTGGCATATTAATCCACATTAGCTAATCTTTAATGTGATAAATGATTTATCACAAGAGTACTAACTACTAATGCTTCAGCTGAATATAGTATGGGAGATTTCAGTTTTTTTATGTACAATTTTATTTCTATTTAAAAAATTATAATGGATTGTTATCAAATAAAATATTTTAGTCATTTTATTAATTAATAGTAGTCTTGTATTTTTAATTAAGGGAATAATATCTATATATTTAATTTAAATTTTAAAAACTAATTTTATTAATTAAAAATTATCATTATATTAGAAGAAAACACACTTGTATATTATCCTTCACTAGTAAATATTAACCATATTATCAAGTAATGAGTTTTAATAATTTTAATAATTAATAGTAGTCTTCTAATTTTAACTAATCGAATGATATCCATATGTTTAATTTAAATTTTAAAATTAATTTTTAAATTATAATTATTAATATAATGGAATAAAATCCACTTGTAAATTGTCCCTCACTAATAAACATTAACACATACTCACATATACATGCAATAGACAATCCTCGTTTCTAATGTTTTACTATAAATTTAATTAATATAATAAAATATTTTAAAATTTAAATAAAATAATTAAATTTAAGTTTTAGGATTTATTAAAATTTTTGAATGAAACAAATAGTTAAAATAAAATCACATGTTATTAATTAGTATTTATTTTATTATATAATTAATTACATTTCCAATATAATTATATTTCCATGAATCAATTACCATATATTAACTATTATTAATGGTATAAATATTATGGTTTAACTCATGAAGTATACACACAAGCAACTCTAGACATTACTTATTTTATGTTAACTTATTATCACATATTAAATAATTATCACATACTAACCAATTCTTACATTAGGCATTACTTATTTTATGTTATAGCTAGGCTTATGAAAGTCCATTGTGTAATAGAATCATGGTATTTTCATAACTCACAATAGATGGTCACATATCAATTCAATGTTCATTTGTAACGATATCGATACATGACTTATATTATGCATTACTCCAATTATAAATCATCATCAAGTAATACTAGCATAAATAAAAGTGACTGGAGTATATTGTAATCGAGCATATTGCAATCATTTAGACAAGTTACTAGTTGTGACATTTCATGCACCTAGCATGCGTATGGAATTCCATCTCTATTACACAACCATCATTACATCTAACAACAAATAAATACAAAATGAAATGTATTAAACACACACAACATGTCCACGCAATCGAAACTTAACATATATAACAAATAATCTGTCAACATTAGAAAAATCTAAAATATCAAACATGAACGATAGGGAACGAAATGATAAAAATAAGAGAAAGGATCGAGGGATATACCTTAGAGATGATGCATGCGTGCTTAAGTAACCCAAATGGAGGTCACCTGAGGCAATGTGGGTGGAGCAAGGTTCACCGAAGGAGGGTTTTGAGATTGGGGTCACAAGTAGAATGAAGAGAAAGGGTTTTTTTGTCATTCTGTTAACCGACGTTGGCAAGCACATTAAATGCTCGATCTGATTTCATAATGAAACACTAAACGATGCTTAAAAAAGACGCAATGCATAGATGTTAGTTTAATGCTCACCTGCAAATTCAAAAATGTGCGATGCTAAAATTGGCCTAAATTTTGATTGGTGAGTAAAGAGCTGAGCACGTTTGTTCGCCCATTCCTCACCAGTTGATGGGCAAACAAGAGTGCTCGCCCATCCCTCGTGCAGATGTGTTAGGCATTTCTTCTTTTTTCTTGTAGTGAGACATAGCGTAATCGTCGAGTATGCCATCTCTCTACACCATTATTTTCGAGGGTTCAAATGTTTTTGCGATGTGGTTGTCCAATAGTTTCTAGACACCCTAAATATTTTGAAGAGAACACATCTTGACTTGCTAAAGACTGAAGCCATTCTTGCAATGAACTTCTCATTCTTCATATTGTATGATGTCATCTCTTCATCGTTTTAAATGGAATCAAAAGTTCTAGTGTCCTTTTCATGCATGTAGCAGAAGTAGAACACAAATCAAACATGTAAATAAGCAAGCACAAAAACATCCATTACACAAGATGCACGGGGTTCATTAGTAACTTGGCTATATTATCATGACATCAATGATAGTCTCTATGTTGGCAGAAGAATGGATGTACATATGATGTACATATGATGAAGAACAACACTAACATGACATGCTTTGTATAATACCCATGTACAAGCAAATCTCCCTAAATTCCTAAGTCTCCCTAAAAACGGAAGATTCCAAAATCTCCCTCAACAGGATGACTCTGTAAGCTCCTAAATGGGAAGATTATCATGTCTCCTTGAACACAACAAACAGGTTAGAATTCAAGGCATCTCAGCACAACGATTGCTAAAAGCTTGGGAGGGGCGGGTATCGTAGATCCGTGCGATGATGATCCAACGATCTTGGATTGTTCCCTTAAATGAACACACCCCGAACTGCTGGTTCAAGGATTACGATATAAATAGGCTCAGACTGAGTGTAATTTTTTAAAAAAGAAAAAAGAGAAAGGGTGGGAAATGAGTAGATATTACGATCCAACGGTTAGGAATGCTTACATTGCTCTTGTGCCAATCCCGGACCATCGATTGTTAGCTTGGCATGTGTTCATGGCTAATACCAATCTAAGCAGATCTGACTCAGGTACCTCAAGCCTTCGATAAGGGTTTTAGCCCAACTTAGAAGCATATGCGATGTCGATTCTCCCCATAATTGGGATTGGAATTATAAATCCAACATGGTTCTAGAATGTGGATTAAGTAATTATGGATGAAAAGAATCAGACTTAGATCGGATATGGCTATTTAAATATCCATTTTTGATGTATCTATGTCGAATATGAATACTGATACATATATACATTATGTTTTAGATTTAAAAATATGTATTCTTAAATAATCGAATACGAATTTGGATGGAATATTCATTGAATATGAATCTTAATCGGATAGTAAGCGGATATAAATACGGATTAAATCAAGATCAGATATGAATATGATTGCATAGGGATAAATTATGAATTTGGATCGAACAATATCAAGTATGAAGTGATTTAAAAAAAAGATCACATTAATATATCTTTACCCTGATAAAAATATTTAACCAATCAATCCTTGAAAAGAAGATGCTCTTTAGATATAGTCACCGAGGGGGTGCAAATTACATGAGGCATATATTGTTATTATTGGACCTTTTTAAATGAATATCAATTTAATATTAATTAAATAGATATGTATGAAAAATAAAAAATAAAATTTTAGGTATAAATCAGCATCGGAGGTGCCGATTTGGGGATAATTCCAAAATGGCACCTTAAGTGCCTATTTAGGTGGGAGCTTTTGCACTTCTATCCCACCATTATGCATCCATACCCTATAACAAAATTCATTGATATAACTAACCCTCGCGTTTATACTATTAAAAGTAACTATATTTCAATATATTCTTTTACTTGATGCATTGATTGTCGTAATCCTGATAAAAGTTAATTAGTACTTAATTTTACAATGAAATATCACCTTTAAAAGTAATTATGTTTCAATATATACACGAGTATATAACTTTTTTGTGGATATAGTTATTGATATCTTTGAAATATATATATTTGAATATTTTCTGGAGCTACAAATAATGTAGGGAGAAAATAATATATCTTGGATTCGTAATTTTCAATATCTATATACATATCTTAAAAAATAAAAAATGATATCCATATAGTCTTATATCAAAAAAACATAGATAAAAAATAAAAACAATATTTGTATTTGTCTATACAGACATACAATTAATACCTATTTCCCTGTCTATATCAAAGAAAATGAAAATGATATTTGTATTTGTATATGTTAGCAAAAATGAAAATGATATCGGATGGATACAAATTATCTAATCTCATTGTTAAAAAAATAAAGAGTATATTACAAAAAAGTCACTGAACTATACATCTGATTTCAATGTCATACATGAACTTCAAAAAGTAACAATGTGATTCTGAATATTCAAATTTGTCTCAATGTGATCCTTCACCAAAGAAATTTAGTTGAATATTTCATCATTTTTACCTTAAATTTCAATAGTCACGGACCACATTGAGACAAATTTGAATGTTCGGATATCGCATTGTTATTTTTTTAAAGTTCATGTATGATAATGAAATCAAGTACATAGTTCAGGGATTTTTTTTAATTTACTCTATAAAAAATGGAAACTATAATAATATTCATATTTATATCCGCAAAAAAATTGCTCAATTTCTTATTGTTATCCATGTGTATCAAATACATAAATAAACATCCATACAACAGTAAATCTATAGGTTTCGTTAATTTCATTTATTGTAATCATGAAATTAAGAACTATAAAATTTCTAGAGTCAAAAAGTCAATTTCTGTTATCGTAATTGTGAAATTAAAAACTAATTAACTTTTATAAGATTAGGAAAACGGATTTTTAAACCCCTTACCATCTATACTTTTAATTTACGTACATATTCCTATATAATCATGAATTACACACAAATCATGAATACTTTTAGGGATTTTGCACCCATAACCATGCATATTTTCCTGGAAGGAGGGTTATGGCTGTATGATTAGCCGAATAGTTAAGCATTATTCATGGTTCTGGGTGTATTTTGTGATTATGAAGGGTTTTATACATAATACTAAAAGTATACATGATTATGAGTTTAAAAATACCTTATGAAAGTCGATGCATGAAGTAAAAGATTACATTGAAATATAGTTACTTTTAATAGTATAAATGCGAAGTTTACTTATATTAATGATTTTTATGACGAGGAGTGCAAAATGGTAGCATAAAAGTGAAAAGGCCCCCATCGGAATCGGTACTTGAGGTGTCGTTTTGGGCACTCTCCCCAAATCTTCAAGTGCCGAGTTATACCTAAAACTTTTTTGCTTTTCATCCACATCTATTTAGTTAAGATTAAATTGGTAATTGTTTTTAAAAGAAGACGTTTTTCTTCTAATGAAGTCGTGGTAAAGGGACAATGGTCATCAAGGTTAAGAGGATGCATAGATTTGAATAGAGTGAAATAAGTGTAGTTTGTTAGCTACTACTAAACATAATAAGTTGTATAATAATATATAATAATATTTTGTACTCCGGATATTCAAATATGATTCCGAATTTTTTTACTATTACCATATCTATATCCATATTAGCATTTTTTATTATTAATCTTCATATATGACTAATATTTAAATTCTGGTGTGTATATATATTCGATAATTTTTTGAATATGTTAAGCAAAAATTCAAATAAATCCATATCCATTTTTATCTCCATAAGTAACTCAAATTTAGGCCATATTTTAGGGTGGTTTGGGTGAAGATTAGATCTCTTTTGGGCTAGGCAAAGATGTTAAGCTTTAGAGTTGACTAGGGCTTTTATTAGCTATGGACTTCTAGGATTGTTTTAAGGATATGCATGTGTTATAGTTAGTTTAGGGTATCAGTTCTAAGGATGTTAATATGGGTATATCCATTGGATACTCAACCCAAACCTACCTCATTCAAGGACCGAAATCCGTCTCATTTATTTTTGGATGGGTTTGGGTCTTGAATTTACTATCCATGAGGGCATGGGTATGAATTTGGGATTGTCTTGTGGATATTCGAACCCGACCCACCCCAAACCCAAATAGATAATAAATATAAATATAGATATGTGTGTTGCATTTTAATCAAACTTATCAAATCCACTTCTTATCTAATAGCTGCCAAGCTGTATATACAAAAATCAACTCAATTTCTCCTCTTTATCCATTTAGTCATATTCAACTATCATTTTGTATCTTCAATAAATAAAAATTACTAACCCATATAACACCTAATATATATAAACTTTCACATTCTCTACGCAGTACACATCTTTGTGTACAACCATATTACATGATCTTCCTCGGTTTAATCTATGTATGAAAATCTTATGTGCATTTATTAGTAGCTTATAGTTTTATTATGTCAAATATGTACGTACCCATTGGTACATGGGTATTCGTCAGGTATACGAGTACCCACTAGAAATTACTCGTTTAAAAAATGAGCGGGTATGGGTAGTTATTTTATAAACAGGTACGGGCTTATGTGACATCCCTAATCAGTTGGGGTTAGAGCTAACTACAGATAGGTTTATACTTAGTATAGATTAGTTCTACAGTCAACCTATCATAACCGGTATTTAAATTCTCCATCCAAGTGGATAAGTGTTTGCAAATTAACTAAACACATTAGGATTGGGATTCAATGTTTGTAAACACTTCCTCCCACGTTAGTTATGCGATCAATTAACTTCAATCATATGTGTTAGAGTAATTATATTATTTAGTCTTTTTGTCCTCTTTATGTAAATTACAAATAGAGCTTTTCTCCTATATAAGAGAGCTCTAGGGTTAATGGAATTCATCTTGCTAATTCCCTTCAACATGGTATCAGAGCGACGGTCCTAGACCGGAGTTCTCGAAACCCTAACCCTACCCTACCCCACCCGCCGGCCTCTCTTTCTCTCTCTCCCTGATCGGCGCTGCCCCCCCCCCTTCGCGCACCCCACGCTCGGCGGCGCCCCTGCGCTCGCGTGCTGTGATGCCTGCGCAAGTCTCTCCTGCGCGCGACCCCCCCTTTCACGCGCGGCGATGCCCCTGTGCAAGCCTCGCGTGCGCTCCCGTGCGTGATACCCCTCGCGTGCTGAGTCGCCCCTGCGCTCGCGTGCTGGGTCGCCCCTGCTCTCGCGCGTGGACGTGCCTCCTGCCAGTCTCGTGCATCGTGCGCGACTTCCAAGCATCGTGGCCGACCCTCCAGTCCACGCACAGCACGAAGCCACCTCCGATCAAGGCACGCGAGCAGCCCCTCCAGTCCTCGACATTCCTTACTTGCGCGTGCCCTAGGTGCACGACTTCTTCTGCCTGTGTGACTCATACACGTGCGCGTGTTTGGGCTGTAATCTCACCAGCACAACGTAGAGGCCGAGTCAGAGGACCTCTCAATATATGGAAGGTGTTGTGGGTTTGAGTCTATGTCCACAACGGCCTTCATAGATGTTCACGTAGACATTTTGGTCTAGTCGTGCAACCCCAGTTGCAGAATATTGTTGTCATCATGTCAGACAACAAGATCGATCTTCTGTCTCTGGGAGCTTTTAAAGGTCCAGCACCCGTTGTGAAAATGGACGGCACGAACTATGAACTGTGGGCCATGCAGTTCATGAGTCTTATGCAATGTAATGGCAAGAAGCACATTCTCACACAAGAGGAACCTGTTGAGAAGACTGGGGTTAACGCCTCTTGGGAGGCGGACGATGCATATGCACGTGTATGGCTATCAGGTACCGTGTCCATGGAGATAGCCAATGACATCCTGAGTCAACCCACTGCAGAGGCTATGTGGGATATCCTTGCTGCCACATATTCTCCAGCGAAAAACGAGTCCAAGATCTTACAACTTCAGCATGACATCTTTACATCGAAGCAGAACGGTGATGAATCTCCATTTCATCACCTTTATTCTATAATTTTGGCCTTAAAAACCCCAGCAAATGCATGTAAATAGCATCAATTTGTTCATTATAGCATTCACGATCCATTGTGTTTATTGTACATTAAATAAGGTTTTTAATGCCAAAATTATAGAATAAAGGGAAGAAAAGAAAAAGAAATAAAATATTGCAAATATTTTATGACCCTAACCCCGAGACCAAGGCTAGCATGGAATTGGTCGACAAGGAATAAAGTAGGGGGAGATAAGGGCCAAAAATACAATAAATACCTCATTTATTTATTCATCCATTTATGCATTTTTGACACCTATTTTGTACATAATTATTTATTCATCAAATAAAGAAACTTTGTACATGAAAGTTGTAGATAATAATATAAATAAAAATACAAAATTGAGTTTGTGCAAAAATAATACTCAGTATACATTTTATACACAAAATAAAAAGCAAGAATCTCAAGTCACAGACCCATATCTTGCAAATAAAAACTCCAAATCACCAAACTCACCTTTAATTGTATATAGCATTCCAAGAACTATTTTATAAAATTAGTTTCATAATTTTTGGAGTCCATCTGTGGAAGTTAGGTTTTTGGCCCACCTTGTACATAATACCTGATTAAGTTATTCATTTTATTCATTATTCACTATTTTTATAAATTCATATTTTTAGAATTTTGTAGATAATGTATATAATTCATGTACATATTGACATCAGAATAAAACCAAAAATAATTTGTAAAATAAAATAAGTCTATGTAATATATAGACAAAATACCTATGTGAAGTGTGTACATAAATAAAAAGGGAAAACATTCTTTAATTGTTTCATTATTTTATAAGTTTATAATAATGTATATATTATATACAACTTGTTAAAAATACAAATCCAAAATAAAAACGAATAAAATTCATTAAATAAATAAAATGTATATAATATATAAGTAAAATACCTATAAGTATACCTACATGTACATGTACCCACTTATTTAAAAATGTAAATAAACTCATAAAGATTAAATAAAATTACCTTTATACTCACAAAAATAAATTATAAATTTATAAAATAAGCCAATAAAATAATTGAATAAAATAAACAAATAAAAAATAATAAAATACACAAAAATACATGTAAATACATACATATACACATTATCCAAATAAAACTATAATAAAACACGTCGAAAAATTCAATAAAAATCATAAAAAAATACTACATGAAATAATATACATTTTTTATTTTATAAGAAAAAAATAATAAAATCATTTACTACGCCAAATAATTCAATTTCACGGAAAATCCCCTCTTTTGTCTTCTAGCGTCCGACATGGCCCAATAAGGGCGCGGCCCGAGTCGACCTCCGGTCAACTCTCCCTGCGCTTCTGACTCCCGTCAGAACTATCTTTTCGCCCATCTTCTCCCTTTTCTCCGCTCGATCTATCGTTCCATCACTTTCAAATCCTTCACGGATTTTGTTCTCTGATCAACCGAGATTCGCGCCGATCACTTGGATCCCTTGTACATAGCCCCGATTCATCAATAATCGCCGGTCACCGGGGGTCTTCGGGAATGTTTATAAATAAGCCCCTCCGCCTCCTTCCTCGAATTTGGCCACTTTCATTCCAACCTTAAGCCTTGATCTTGTTCCTGGACCATTCCTTGTGACAGGGGGAGTGTCCTTGCAACTTGACTCGGCCGGAGGACGGAGGATTTTCTCGCGGCGGCGCTCCGGCGGCCGCCCTGCTCTTTATTCCAGCATTTTATTCCCGTCGTTTATTTTGCATTTAGTTCAGTAGCATAGCGTAAATTAGTTAATTCGAAGTTCGCCGGAGCTCCGCTCCGGCGACTTCTTCACCGCGTTTCCGATCGTTTTCCGACTACCCTTCCACCTTCATTTCGTTCCCCTACGCCTTCTCTATCTCCCAGCCACCTTGTTCAACCGGATTCCCTTCTGGATCCGCGAATCGAAGCTCCTCCACCGCCTTCCGCCGGAGCTTCTCCGCCCACCATCATCCGCTTGCTTTTAGCTTCAAACCCCGGGTCGAGGAGCATTGCCTCGAGTCCCTCTATCTTTCTGTGCAGGTTAGGTGCCCCCAAGAGCACCAGGAGACGATTCCCAACGCAGCGGAGGAACCTGGAGCTCCGCTTCTTCTTCGAGCTCGCGGCGGCGCTCCAGGGCATCTCCGGCCGACCTACCACCTCCAGCAAATAGAAGACTCTGCCAGGAAGCGTTTGGGACACTTTGGAGCAGCAATGGTCGACGGAGACGCGAGACATCACCGGAGGAAGCTCGCCCAGGCGAGCGTTCTTCCCCGTTCTTCCAGCCATCGTCTCCGCCGTTGGATGAAGAGCAGGTCCCAGTTTCAATCACAGCCGTCCGATGGAGCAGAGCATCCACCGTAGATCTCAACCCCGAGATCTAATCCGCACCGCTCATCGGCAAAGCGTCATCGGCCCACGTGGAGGCGCCACATGTATTACTGAACGCAGATCAGCCATCCATCAGCGCTCACGCTGGGGGTAATTTTCACATTCATCCCCCGCCTTTTTTGTATTTAATTTTTAATATTGTAAATTATATAGTTTGTTGTAAATAATGTGCAAATTTTGCATTTGACCCCCTGTATCTCTGTCATATTGCACTTTGGTCCATTCCACGTCACCTCACGTGTCGTCCCACGTGAGGTGGTAAAATTGCATATGTCCCCTTGTATTTTTGCATATTTATCATTAGTCCATTAAATAAAATATAAAGTGTATTACTTTTGTGAAAAATTGTAACCAGGACCCTAGATTCTCTGAAATTGTATTTTGGACCCTGTGGGTGCGGATCACGTGTAGTCCCACGTGATGGTTAATTTGCAAGGGGACCCTAGCGGGTTTGATTATTTGGTTTCAGTCCTTACAGTTGCAAAATACGTTATAATCTTCTGGTATCTTTGCACAACTACCCCTTAGAATTATTTTATTTGCAAAAATACCCCTGCCAGGCTGTTTTATTTTTGTGTTTTTTATCTATTTATTTTAAATACCTATGAGGCTTCTAAAAATCCAGAAAAATTAGGTTAAATGCTTCATGCCATGTATTTTCACGCCCATATTTTATTCTGCATTTTTTTGCATTTTTCCTAATTATTAAAAATGAAAAAGAAGCCCATTTTGTACTGTTTAAATTATAAAATACAAAAAAAATTAGAAAATGTTTTTGAAAAATTCCAAAAAATATATATGGTATATTTATATCTATATTGAGTCCAGAAAATGAAAAACCCTAAAAATAGAAAAAGAAAAACATAAAAATTTCAAGAAGCTCCAAAATCCTAAAAAAATATAAAAACCCCTTAAAAGCACCAAAAACATATGTTTTTCTTATTTTATAATTATGTATATATTATTATTTATGTATGAAAATTAATTTGGGGAATTTTGGAGTTTATTTCATATTTTTTTAAAAAAACCAAATTATATTCGGCCATGTAATTAGTCCTATATTGTGGACATTTTTGAAATTAAAAATACATAAATTTAGCAAAATTCCAGAAAAATAACATAAAAATTAGAAAAATACAAAAAGCCTAAAAATATATATATTAAGCTTAATATAGTGAGTATATATACATATATATATATATCTATATGACCTTATACTACTTCTCTCTCTCTCTTCTTATATATATATATATATATATATATATATATCTTTATACATTATATGTAGATATATATATATCTGTATTTATATAATTTAAAAAATAATATAAAATATAAAAACCAAATAAAAATTGTAAAAGCAAAAATATATATATATAAAATCCCAAAACCCACTAAAACAATAAATGGACATGAACAAAGGATTGAATAATCACACATACATTCCCTTCGCCTCCCAGTGTTCGACCTCTACCTGTACTTACACCTATACACATTTGCATGTAGAGTTATAATAAACTTTAACTCCACATTTTTGGATATTCATTGATTATATTTATTGTGGGTTAATTGTTGATCGATTAGGGATCTTTTGTCGGTCGCCTCAGCGACATTGTGATCCCGCCCTGTGCGGATTACTCTAGACCGATGGAAAATCCCAGTCATCAAATGGCGCCGTTGCCGGGGAGGCAACGGATTTTGTATGATTTTGTGAGCTTATTTGTTCATTTATTCAATTGTTTGCTCATGTCCATATATTTATTTATTTGTGTGATTTTTATTTTTATTTGATATTATTTGATTGACTGCTCTGACCATCTCTTCTCTTTGACTTTGATGCGAGGGACCGCCGAGCGAAGGAGGACCTCCTAGGAGGACATATGCACCCAAGCAAGGTGGAGTTGGCTCTTCTATGCCAAGCCAACAGGAGAGAGCATCAAAGGGAAAGGAAGAGAATTTTTGAAGACAATCACTATTTTTATGCATATTATTTTATTATGTATATTCATGTGAGAGAGTGACACTTAGAATTTTGTAATAATACAGGACTCTCACAGGTACATTCTGACTCCCGAGGTCCATTGCCCGAGGGATTGTTCCCTTGGGGGCCTCGACGGTTTTGATGCTCTTTCTTTTTATTTTATTTTTATTATTTTGTGTGAATGAGCCCTACCTTAGGAATTGCTTGCAGATAGACTAAGGTCCAAACACCCTAAATATATTTGCATGTACCTATAGCGCGTTTTGGATCTAGTCAAATCTAAACAGTCGATTCACTTATTTCTTAACCCCTGTGCCGTGAGCGAGCCCCATCAAGCGCTACTCCTGAACTCGAGTGTGTCGATAAAAGGAGGGGTGAGCCAAGACCGGACTCTTAGGTTAAGGATAAGTGACCGACTTGTGGTGCTTCACGATAATAGCAGTTACTATCTTAGGGAGATTTCTTCGGCTTGCATTTGCATATAGCATAGGTTTCAATTCTGTTATGCATCCCGCATGGAGAGAGCTGGGAAGCACTGTAAGTCTTCTTACTGGGCATGCATCATCGTTTTCCGACTTGCATAGCTTTTCCGACCTTCTCTCTCTGTTTTTGCCAATTTAGGATGCTTAATGGAAATTGGAACCCCGATAGGCACGTGCATTGAAAATACCCAAAAACAGTGACAACTAAAATAAAAATGGGACTGCTAACTCTATTGATCTAATAATAAAACATAATGGATTCCTTGTCTTGGGGAGAGCAACCCCCTCCTTGTATGCGTTTTAACTTGCTTACGTACACACTAAGGAATAGAGCCCAAATCCCATCAAGCCTCCTAAGTGTTTGTACAACTTTATGATTCTCACCTCACTCTAAAACCGAAAAGATAAATGACCGTCACCTGACGGTCTTCACCATGTCGAGTAGGTGAATTGGGGGTTTGCCTTGTGTCTTGATTGTGACTTGGAGTCCGTTATGTTTCTCATCCTTTATTAGAGTAATCGATCCCATCGTGTGAGTCATGCATTTTTCAGCTTTGAGTCTCTCTACCTCTCTTATACATACATCTCCTCATTTGCATTGAGTCGCGATATTGGCGCTTGAGCTCAATCATTCTTCACCAAGTCCTTTGTTTGTCTCTTCTTCATCACTTCCCTCGTATTCTCTGTATCATCCCCATCTTCTCCGGTTCGAGGAGAGCCTGCTCTTCGAACCGCCATTTTGACGGTGTTCCCACCCTGTGTGGAATACCCAATTTTGTATATGTCTCAATCTTCTCGCCCGCCCTCCTCGTCCCCTCTGTTTCACTCTTCTACCACCGTGATATTGGCACGTAGCCTCAATCAGCTTCTCTACACCATTGTGTACCCTTCTTATCCATCTCCTTTGTGTACCCCGTATCACCTCTCCCTGTTACCCGGAATGCTGTGCATATGGATGAGGCCCGCATCGAGGATTATGTATACAGATTATTTGAGTAAGTCGGGCCAATGATATTGTGGATGCTGAGATTTATTTGGCGGATTTGGCTTTGGATACATGCATACATGCATATTGAGGATTCTTGATGATGCATAGAGCGCAGGTGTGATTCTTTATTGAGGATTTAGATCTCGCACACCGGATTGAGGATGTGATATGAAGCGATGATTTGGTGATGATTTCATGAGTATCGACTGATCTATATATTTTGAGGTTTCGGCACGTCTTGATTTGGATTTTGGATGGACTATCTTGATATGTGCTTCATGATGACGGTGCCCCGAGCCCCCCATGATTTCTCATCTTTCTGATTGACCCATCCTTGATCTACTGGCGCTTTGATCCACCCTGGCACTTAGAGGATTCCTGATGATATGTTGTGCCAGCTCAGCTTACTGGATTGACTTGAGGGAGGTTTGTGATAGATCTGATTATTTTCTCCCTCACATGATCTTATGCCCTCCTGTTGATTGATGGATTCACAATATTTCGAGGACCTGAGACTCTATGACAGCATTCCCATGACCTTCATTGATCTAGCTTGCATTCCTTCCCGAGGACTATCTGCGGGAGAATGCGACAGTTTCTTGGACTACGGTTTCATTCACGACTTTGGTCGCCATTGTGATGGGACCCGAAACCGAGTCAGATGATATGCTTGATTGGCCTCCCTCTATGACTGTGTGCCCGATCTGTCGGCACATGAGGCCAACTGTCAGATTGCTCTCCTTGACGGTCCTTGCAAGGCAGAGCTCCACTTTTCTGATTATTCCATGCCTGGTTCATAGCTCCCCGAGGGTTATCTGCGGGAGACTACGACATATTTCAGATCTGATTGTTCTCTTCTCATCGTAGTCGATTTTGTCGACCACCGAGACCAATATGTGAGTCCGTCTGATGGACCCGACTCCGTTGAGCCTTTCTCTCTCCTTGATGACCCTCGCAAGGTAGAGACACATTCTGATTATTCCATGCCTAGCTGGCAGCACGTTCCCCGAGGGTTATTTGCGGGACGCTGCCACATTCTTTAGACTTTCTGGTCTCTTCTGCTGGTAGCCGATATGTCGCCTACCGAGACCATACCTGATGATCCATCTGATGGATCACTGACACCTTTGCGTCCGCTCGCCATGACGACCCTCGCGAGGTCGAGTCTTTTCCTGATTATTCAGTGACTAGCATGTACTACTCCCCGAGGGTTATCTGCGAGAGGGTACATTACTTTGTAAGATACTCAGTTTCACTTCTGGTGTCTCCTGTCTGGTGGAGCACGAAGCCGAGTCTTCTGAGCTGTGTACTTGGTTCCCTCTCTGATTGTGTATCCGACCTGCGGATCACGGGATCAAGTCTTCTGATTATGGTCTGAATCCTGGCTCTTTTGAGCCTGCTCACCTTGACGACCCTCGCAGGGATGAGCCATGTCTTGCGGCATTGGGTGTGTGTCTCTTACGATCTTCCGACCTCATGACCACCGAATGCCAAGATGTCTCCTATTCTCTATCTTCCATACCTTATCGAGACTATGATTGACCGGAGGAGTCTGTACTGTTCTTTCTTACTCCCGGTCTTACGGTATCGGCTCCGTTCCCTCATGATGACCCTATGAGCCGATTGACTGCTTCACGCTACCGGTCTCCGCTTTACTTTCTGATCTATTTGCCCCCGGTAGCCGACACCCACTTGCTTGCATATCCGGGTGTCCTTTCACCTTCAGACTGCGTCCTCATTCTCACAGGGAGACGACGACGAGCGTACGGTATTCACTTGACAGATACCGTCATGTACTTCACCAGTCGCTTCACCACTTGTATATATGTGTTGTATATTCTGTTCTCCCGCATGTTATGTGTGCCCTATATCTATCGCCATATCTTTGTGTCTATACTTAGGACGTACTTTGTCCTAAGTATAGGGGGGTACACACCGCGTTGTTCTTTCGTTGTTCAGTTTTGTCACTCCTGTTGTTGCTTATACTTAGGGATATCCCACCCTAAGTATAGGGGGAGTGATGCGTATATTCTCCATGATCTTTTCGTCTATATGTATATGTCTCTCTTTTCTTCTTTTCCTTTTCTATCTTCTGTATCTAAATCAAAGGTGCTGCCCCTTGTAGACAGTCTTCTATACTTAGGACGTACTTTATCCTAAGTATAGGGGGGTGCACCCCTGATTTGTTAATTCTTTGAATTGCCACCCATGGCCCTCCCTGCCTTGTGTACAGTCTGCTATACTTAGGATTGTTTGATCCTAAGTATAGGGGGGGACGGTCATTTTCTTATTCATTTATCTCGTCATTCTTTCATTTATTATTCTTTTAGTCGTCGTAGTATAGACCTTTCTATACTCAGTACGAGTTATGTCTTCTCTTTCTTCTTTCCGATCTATGAGGACATAGCTCAAGCTAAGTATAGGGGGGTCGTATATACTATGTATATACTTCATCCATAACTCGTACTTTCGTATAATTATGATACAATTCATTAAGTAATAAGGCTTCTTATTCCTCAGATTCTTTTTGTATATACTGATTAATAAATCAGGTTAAAAATACTTTTGCAAAATGATTTGAAAAATGGTGTGAACTGTTTGGAAAACTTTTTGTGAAATATTTTCAACCTTTGTAAAAATATTTTGATTGCAAAAATTCTTTTCTTTATGTGAAATAAAGGATTTGAAAACCTATTTGCAAATGATTTTGAAAATGATTGTAAAAATATTTTGAAAAAACAAAGTGTATATAGTGTTTGCAAAATCTTTGCAAAATGGCTCTCAAATGATTGTAAATATTTGCAAAAACTATTTTGTACTATAGTTTTCAAAAGGATTTTTAAATAAATTTGAGGAATAAAAGCATCATAATAATAATAAATAAAATAAATAAACCATAAATAAAATACATTAACTTCTTTATCAATTGTATATACACCTTAATAAACCACTCTTGTTAAAGCTAGTAAATTCTTTAAATCTGGTAAAATAAAGCGGCACGCCCGTATAAATATTGTATATATTCTATTCTTTGAGTGTAAAAATTCTTTTATCGTAAATTCTGTGTGTAAAAATTATTTCTCTTTGTTTTCAAAAATTGCATTATTCTCTGCATATTTGTAAATAACATTTGCATAGCATTCATATTCTTTGATTGAGCTTGATGATTGAACTAGTCCAATAAAGTCAAAGATTGGAGCTTGGTTGGACCTTACTGCACCTAACTGCACTGGAACCTTATGGGAACTAGGTTTAAGGTACTTCAGGTCTAGTCAGACTTAATTCTTTGAGAAAGCAGGGCTGGGTTCAAGTCACCTCAGTGGACTAACTAGAACTTTTCAAAACACACATATGACTCTTGTCGGCCGTGACCTAACTTGGACACTTGCACCTTTCACTTGGCTCAACTCAGTTGGAGTGGTGAGGGGGTTGGATTTGCCAGTCTAAGACGCACACGGGTGGAAACATTCGTCCTCGTCTAGGGAGGGAAGTGCACCCCAACCTGGTCCAGTTTCAATGAAGTCGAATGACGGGAGAGTGTGGGTTGCAATAAAGCTTCAAAAGAGGGATAGTCTACTGGCTCAAGAAGAAAATTTCTTGTATATATGTTGCACCATGTAGATATGCTGTAGATGCGCTTGAAAACAAATGCAAAAAGAACTCCAAAAAAAGTGGTGGGTCGGATTGAAAATTTAATAACCCCACCGGAGTGTATATAGTCCAATAAAGCAAAAGCTTATGTTATCCATGTTACATCTCATAAAGCTTGCAGCGGGAGACTTAGCTACACTGGTTGAGCTCCCAAAATTCTATACCTCTTATTCCCCCCTCTTCTTGAGCCGGTTGCCACTTGAACTTAGAAGGGAATACCCCGCTCCTCGACGGTAGAGGGCTGGATTGGGGAATCATTGGGTTGTCATTCTGGAGAAGCTAGTCTCTTTGTCATTTCAGTTGGGAAGAGCCACTATCACTTACACTGTACAAGTCAGCTTCATAGTCATAAGGGTTTGCGTATGATGTACGCTAGTTCTGACCTGGTTATTGAGGTGATTTGAACCAAGTTTTGTGACTCTCGAAGGCTGTTGTGTTTTAAATTTGGTTCCCGACTAGGTTCCACACACATTTTCACATCAAGGTCTAACCTAAGCTCCAAACTTTGATTTTGTACAGATAAGTTTAATAATCATGACCAATTCAATTATTCTTTAAATTCTTTATTTTTGCTTTTTCTTTTCTTCTTATTCTTTAATTCTTTTTGTACTTATTGCATAAGTGTTTGCTAGGGACTAGCAAAGGCAAGTATAGGGGGGTGATGAATCTCCATTTCATCACCTTTATTCTATAATTTTGGCCTTAAAAATCCCAGCAAATGCATGTAAATAGCATCAATTTGTTCATTATAGCATTCACGATCCATTGTGTTTATTGTACATTAAATAAGGTTTTTTATACCAAAATTATAGAATAAAGGGAAGAAAAGAAAAAGGAATAAAATATTGCAAATATTTTATGACCCTAACCCCGAGACCAAGGCCAGCATGGAATTGGTCGACAAGGAATAAAGTAGGGGGAGATAAGGGCCAAGAATATAATAAATACCTCATTTATTTATTCATCCATTTATGCATTTTTGACACCTATTTTGTACATAATTATTTATTCATCAAATAAAGAAATTTTGTACATAAAAGTTGTAGATAATAATGTAAATAAAAATACAAAATTGAGTTTGTGCAAAAATAATACTCAGTATACGTTTTATACACAAAATAAAAAGCAAGAATCTCAACTTCACAGACCCATATCTTGCAAATAAAAACTCCAAATCACCCAAACTCACCTTTAATTGTATATAGCATTCCAAGAACTATTTTATAAAATTAGTTTCATAATTTTTGGAGTCCATCTGTGGAAGTTAGGTTTTTGGCCCACCATGTACATAATACCTGATTAAGTTATTCATTTTATTCATTATTCACTATTTTTATAAATTCATATTTTTAGAATTTTGTAGATAATGTATATAATTCATGTACATATTGACATCAGAATAAAATCAAAAATAATTTGTAAAATAAAATAAGTCTATGTAATATATAGACAAAATACCTATGTGAAGTGTGTACATAAATAAAAAGGGAAAACATTCTTTAATCGTTTCATTATTTTATAAGTTTATAATAATGTATATATTATATACAACTTGTTAAAAATACAAATCCAAAATAAAAACGAATAAAATTCATTAAATAAATAAAATGTATATAATATATAGGTAAAATACCTATAAGTATACCTACATGTACATGTACCCACTTATTTAAAAATGTAAATAAACTCATAAAAATTAAATAAAATTACCTTTATACTCACAAAAATAAATTATAAATTTATAAAATAAGCCAATAAAATAATTGAATAAAATAAACAAATAAAAATAATAAAATACACAAAAATACATGTAAATACATACATATACACATTATTCAAATAAAACTATAATAAAACACGTCGAAAAATTCAATAAAAATCATAAATAAATACTACATGAAATAATATACATTTTTTATTTTATAAGAAAAAAATAATAAAATCATTTACTATGCCAAATAATTCAATTTCACGGAAAATCCCCTCTTTTGTCTTCTGGCGTCCGACGTAGCCCAATAAGGGCGCGGCCCGAGTTGACCTCCGGTCAACTCTCCCTGCGCTTCTGACTCCCGTCAGAACTATCTTTTCGCCCGTCTTCTCCCTTTTTTTCCGCTCGATCTATCGTTCCATCACTTTCAAATCCTTCACGGATTTTGTTCTCTGATCAACCGAGATTCGCGCCGATCACTTGGATCCCTTGTACATAGCCCCGATTCATCAATAATCGCCGGTCACCGGGGGTCTTCGGGAATGTTTATAAATAAGTCCCTCCGCCTCCTTCCTCGAATTTGGCCACTTTCATTCCAACCTTAAGCCTTGATCTTGTTCCTGGACCATTCCTTGTGACAGGGGGAGTGTCCTTGCAACTTGACTCGGCCGGAGGACGGAGGATTTTGTCGCGGCGGCGCTCCGGCGGCCGCCCTGCTCCCTGGAGGCCCCCAGGTATAAGAGCTGCGCATTTTTATGATTTTTAGGTAGGTTTTTATTCCAGCATTTTATTCCCGTCATTTATTTTGCATTTAGTTCAGTAGCATAGCGTAAATTAGTTAATTCGAAGTTCGCCGGAGCGGAGCTCCGGCGACTTCTTCACCGCGTTTCCGATCATTTTCCGACCACCCTTCCACCTTCATTTCGTTCCCCTACGCCTTCTCTATCTCCCAGCCACCTTGTTCAACCGGATTCCCTTGTGGATCCGCGAATCGAAGCTCCTCCACCGCCTTCCGCCGGAGCTTCTCTGCCCACCATCATCCGCTTGCTTTCAGCTTCAAACCCCGGGTCGAGGAGCATCGCCTTGAGTCCCTCTATCTTTCTGTGCAGGTTAGGTGCCCCCAAGAGAACCAGGAGACGATTCCCAACGCGGCGGAGGTACTTGGAGCTCCGCTTCTTCTTCGAGCTCACGGCGGCGCTCCAGGGCATCTCCGGCCGACCTACCACCTCCAGCAAATAGAAGACTCTGCCATGAAGCGTTTGGGACACTTTGGAGCAGCAATGGTCGATGGAGACGCGAGACATCACCGAAGGAAGCTCGCCCAGGCGAGCGTTCTTCCCCGTTCTTCCAGCCATCGTCTCCGCCGTTGGATGAAGAGCAGGTCCTAATTTCAATCACAGCTGTCCGATGGAGCAGAGCATCCACCGTAGATCTCAACCCCGAGATCTAATCCGCACCGCTCATCGGCGAAGCGTCATCGGCCCACGTGGAGGCGCCACGTGTATTAGTGAACGCAGATCAGCCGTCCATCAGCGCCCACGCTGGGGGTAATTTTCATATTCATCCCCTGCCTTTTTTGTATTTAATTTTTAATATTGTAAATTATATAGTTCGTTGTAAATAATGTGGAAATTTTGCATTTGACCCCCTGTATCTCTGCCATATTGCACTTTGGTCCATTCCACGTCACCTCACGTGTCGTCCCACGTGATTTGGTAAAATTGCATATGTCCCCTTGTATTTTTGCATATTTATCGTTAGTCCATTAAATCAAATATAAAGTGTATTATTTTTGTGAAAAATTGCAACCAGGACCCTAGATTCTCTGAAATTGCGTTTTGGTCCTTTTGGGTGCGGATCACGTTTAGTCCCACGTGATGGTTAATTTGCAAGGGGACCCTGGCGGGTTTGATTATTTGGTTTCAGTCCTTATAATTGCAAAATACGTTATAATCTTCTGGTATCTTTGCACAGCTGCCCCTTAGAATTATTTTATTTGCAAAAATACCCCTATCAGGCTGTTTTATTTTTGTGTCTTTTATCTATTTATTTTACATACCTATGATGCTTCTGGTTTCATGCCTTGTATTTTCACGCCCATATTTTATTCTGCATTTTTTTGCATTTTTCTTAATTATTAAAAATGAAAAAGAAGCCCATTTTGTACTGTTTAAATTATAAAATACAAAAAATTAGAAAATGTTTTTGAAAAATTCCAAAAAAATATATATGGTATATTTATATCTATATTGAGTCCAAAAAATGAAAAACCCTAAAAATAGAAAAAGAAAACATAAAAATTTCAAGAAGCTCCAAAATCCTAAAAAAATATAAAAACCCCTTAAAAGCACAAAAAAAATATGTTTTTCTTATTTTATAATTATGTATATATTATTATTTATGTATGAAAATTAATTTGGGGAATTTTGGAGTTTATTTCATATTTTTTTAAAAAAACCAAATTATATTCGGCCATGTAATTAGTCCTATATTGTGGACATTTTTGAAATTAAAAATACATAAAAACTAGCAAAATTCCAGAAAAATAACATAAAAATTAGAAAAATACAAAAAGCCTAAAAATATATATATTAAGCTTAATATAGTGAGTATATATACATATATATATATATATATGTCGATATAACCTTATACTACTTCTCTCTCTCTCTTCTTATATATATATATCTCTTTATACATTATATGTAGATATATATATATATATCTGTATTTATATAATTTAAAAAAATAATATAAAATATAAAAACCAAATAAAAATTGTAAAAGCAAAATATATATAATCCCAAAACCCACTAAAACAATAAATAGACATGAACAAAGGATTGAATAATCACGCATACATTCCCTTCGTCTCCCAGTGTTCGACCTCTACCTGTACTTACACCTATACACATTTGCATGTAGAGTTATAATAAACTTTAACTCCACATTTTTGGATATTCATTGCTTATATTTATTGTGGGTTAATTGTTGATCGATTAGGGATCTTTTGTCGGTCGCCTCAGCGACATTGTGATCCCGCCCTGTGCGGATTACTCTAGACCGATGGAAAATTCCAGTCATCAAACGGGCGTCCTCTTCATACCCTGTACACCTCTCTAAGGGCTATGTTTGAGAAGCTACATGGGTACATTCCACTGACAGCCACACCGGAGCAGCTCAAGGCATATAGGGACTCGGTGATGACTGGAGTGTTTCTAGCAGCCCTTGATCCGGAATATGATGCCGCCAGAACACAGATCCTTACAGATGCCACCATACCACCTATGGAGGAGGCCTATCGCAGGTTGAGCAGACTCTCCATATCTCATGGTGGAGTTAAGACACCATCGGCCATGGCAGCATCTCGCGACAGAGGAGGCTATTCACATTTTCGAGGTAGAGGTGGTCGTGGCCGAGGAGGAGGAGATAACAGACCTCCTAGACAGTCGTGCACCTACTGTCGTAGGACTGGACACACTGAGGATACATGCTATTCTAATCATGGGTTTCCTACTACTACGGCACGTGTGGCGGAGCAGGCTCAGCAGGAAGGGGGTCCTTCCATTGTCCCGGATCAGAGGTTTGAGGAGTTAGTGGCGAGACTTCGGGAGATCATGCCTGGCTAGGGACCTGCTATTACTTCAGGATCCTCAGAGATAGCCGGTTCAGCATCTTCTTCAGGTACAACGTATGCACTTACTAGTAGTTACAGTGCAGATCTATCACAATGGATCATGGACTCAGGAGCATCTCACCATTTATGTGGTGACAAAAAGCAGTTGGATGATTTTATTGCAACTAAGACAGGACGCTCCGTGGTGATAGCTGATGGGACACACTCTCCCATTACTGGTCAGGGGGAGGTGCAATTGACCCCTGGGATACGGCTTCAGAATGTTCTTTATGCTCCTGATTTTTCCATGAATCTACTATCCATTAGTCAAATCACTAAATATTTACATTGTTGTGCCATATTTGACCCATCTACTCTTGTGTTTCAGGATATACTAACGGGCAGAGTGATTGGAACTGGCCGTGAGCAATGGGGTCTTTATAAGCTGGTGCAGTCTCCTTATGCTGGTGTCTCTTCTATGAAAGCTGGATCTGTCTCACCTTACACATGGCATCTCCGATTTGGTCATCTTCCGTTGAAAAAGATGGTCCATATCCTTCCACAGATTTCTCCAAGGACTATTTTTCAATGTGAGGCATGCCAACTTGGCAAACATCACAGGTCGTCGTTTCAGAGTCGTAAAGGTCCGAGTCGTCATGGTCTGTTTGAGTTGCTACCTTTTGATATTTGGGGTCCCAGTCGTGTCCCTGACCTTCAAGGACACAGGTTTTATCTTATTGCAATTGATGAATTTTCTAGGTTATCTTGGGTTTTTTCTACTTAAAAATAAGTCTGATGCTGCACATGTTATCCAGTCTTTCATTATTGAAATAAAAAATATTTTTTCTGCTAGAGTGAAGTTCATACGGTCTGATAATGCTCTTGAATAATGTAGTTTTCACATCTCAAAATTTCTTGTGTCTCATGGGATCGTGCATCAAACGTCATGTACTTACACCTCCCAACAGAATGGGGTGGCTGAGAGGAAACATCGTCATTTGTTGGATATCACCAGGACCCTATTGATTCAGAGTCGTGCCCCTCACTCCTATTGGGGGGATGCGGTTCTAACTGCTTGTTATCTAGTCAACCGTATGCCTTCGTCAGTGTTAGGAGAGAAGATCCCGTTCTTGACTGCGTTTCCCGAGAAGGATCTCTTCTCCCTAACACCACGTGTCTTTGGGTCTATTGCATTTGTTCATTGCTTCTCTCCTGGTCTTGACAAGCTTTCTCCTAGAGATGTCAAATGCGTTTTTGTGGGTTATTTCAAAACCCAAAAAGGGTATCGGTGTTTTGATCCAGTTATACAACAATATTATGTTAGTGCTGATGTCACCTTCTTTGAGTCCATTATGTATTTTTCTCCTACAGGTGACAGACTCACTCACTCGGAGGAAGGAGATGATATCTATGTACCTCCTCCTCCATCTGTTCCATGTTCTACTCTGCCTACTCCTCCACCACAGCCTATACCACCGCCGCCGCCACCACCACCAGCAACAATTTTTTATCCTCAGGTCTATCAGCGTCGGCCCTCTGCTCATGTGCCTCCTCCATCATCCAGCACGCCCGAGGTATGTACTGAACATTTGAGAACTACTAATGGCACGGGTGATTTGCATATACAGATGGATGTACAGGGTACAGATGATTCTACTCCTCCAGTTGATGATCTAGACATCCCTATTGCCCATCGAAGGCAAAAGCGTGCACGGACTTTGAATCCCAAATACGGGATGGATTTTGCCTCTCAGGCTTCTTTGGAGCGATTATCTCCAGACTTTCGTCAGTTTGTTGTAGGGTTATCGGCTGTGGAGATCCCACGGTCATATCAGGAGGCCCTACAGAGCGGTCCGTGGCATTTAGCTATGGAGGAGGAGATGGCGGCATTGCAGTCAAATGGTACGTGGAGTGTTGTGCAACTTCCACCAGGTGCGTCAGTAGTGGGCAGCTAATGGGTCTTTACCGTTAAACATCGGCCTGATGGTACGATTGATAGATACAAAGCCAGGTTGGTTGCTCGTGGGTTTACCCAAACATATGGGGTGGACTATCAGGAGACGTTTTCTCCGGTAGCACGACACTCTACCCTACGGATTCTCATTGTCGTGGCTGTTGTCCGTGACTGGCCTCTATTTCAGTTAGATGTCAAGAATGCTTTCTTGTATGGTGACCTGCAAGAAAAGTGTATATGCAGCAGCCATCAGGGTTTGTTGCTGAGGGGGAGTCAGGTATGGTATACCGTCTTCATAAGGCCATCTATGGCCTTAAGCAGAGTACACGGGCCTGGTTTCAGAAGCTCTCGGAGTTGATTGAAAAAAGAGGCTTCGTCAGATCTACAGCAGATCATACTCTCTTTGTAAAGAGAGACCAGCGAGGTACTGTGATCATCTTAGTTTATGTTGATGATATTGTTATTACAGACAGTAATGAGCAGGGCATTCAAGCAGCCAAGGAGTTTCTTAGTGAGCAGTTCGTTATGAAGGATTTGGTACACTTCGCTACTTTTTGGGGCTGGAGTTTGCACGAAACAAGCAAGGTATGGTAATGACACAAAGGAAGTATGTTACTGATCTCTTATCTGAGACAGGTATGGTAGGGTGTAGACCAACTGCTATTCCTATGGATTCTAATGTTAAACTTTATGATGATGACTCTGAGGAGGTAGACAAGAGACGATATAGAGAGCTAGTGGGAAAGCTCTTGTACGTCACTATTACCCGACCGGATATAGCTTTTGCGGTTAATAGGGTAAGCCAATTCATGGAGCAACCCAGGCAGGCTCACATGAATGCTGTTTTTATGATCTTGAGATATCTGAAGTCGTCTCCAGGTACTGGTCTTCTATTTAGAAGAGATACATCTATATCCGTCACAGGTTGTGCCGGTGCAGACTATGCTGGGTGTCCTAATGATAGAAAGTCAACTTCAGCCTTTATTGTATTTGTTGGCAACTCACCAGTAGCTTGGAAGAGTAAGAAGCAAACTGTAGTGGCTCGATCCAGTGCAGAGTCAGAATATAGGGCAATGGCCCAAGGTAGTGCTGAGATGATGTGGGTTAAATCCGTTTTGATTGATTTAACTATTGATGTTCCTCTTCCCATGCATCTGAAATGTGATAATCGAGCAGCCCTGTTCATAGCCAATAATCCAGCCTTCCATGAGAGGACAAAGCACATTGAAGTGGGTTGCCATTATACACGGGACTTAATTCAAAAAGGTTTTATTTCAACTTCTCATGTATCATCAAGAGAGCAGGTTGCGGACATATTCACCAAGGCCCTTGCTAGGGATCCATTTCATCTTTGTTGTTCCAAGCTGTGCATGTTGGATATATATGCTCCAGCTTGAGGGGGAGTGTTAGAGTAATTATATTATTTAGTCTTTTTGTCCTCTTTATGTCAATTACCCATAGAGCTTTTCTCCTATATAAGAGAGCTCTAGGATTAATGAAATTCATCTTGCTAATTCCCTTCAACAATATGCATCACCATAATGTGAATTGAATCGAATCCATTACAATCATATTTGGAATTAACTAACTGTAGCACTGACAGGAAGAGAATGAACCCAACGGTATTATTATGTACATAAAGTAATATAACCATACATATATCAGGAATCTGTGATGAGATTAAGATAAGACCTCCAAATCGAACCTAATCAGCTCATTTAGGCCATATACAAGTATGCATAAGAGCTGGTGATAACGACGAATTGGCTCACATGTTTGAAGCATAATCAACATCAACATGAGGAAGAAAATTGGGAGGAAGACATCTACAGTAATGCTCGCCGATGCCTGCTGATACACAAGCTCTTCTTTTCGCTATTTTTCCTAATTCTTTTATAAATGTA
The DNA here is from genome assembly GCA_037367405.1 of Ottelia alismoides. Lineage (NCBI taxonomy): Eukaryota > Viridiplantae > Streptophyta > Magnoliopsida > Alismatales > Hydrocharitaceae > Ottelia > Ottelia alismoides. The sequence continues at coordinate 113,456 of JAZKJV010007096.1, forward strand.
CACTCGCATTGTGTGAACAGACTGAAAAACGTGTTCCCTGTTTGATTATCCAGGGAATAAATGTGCCAGATCGTCTTGAATGTTGATTTCTGGCACAGAATGCTCTACAAGAGTGGTCATCTAGTCACACCATCTCCAGGAGCCTGATACTCCCGCTCGAATTGGCCGCAACCAGCATGGATGATTGACCCCGCCAGCAAACACAGGAAACAAAATGCGCTGACTCGTCAGCTTCCTGAACCGGTGTGGATACAGCCTCATCGAATCTGAATGACAGCATTGGCATAGGGAATGCTTTGTGGTAGACAAAGACCTGGAATCCAAGTGCTCAAGAATCAATCCTTTTATACAGATTCAAAGTAAAAAGGAATTAAACTTGGGCATGCATTTGATAAGAAAATAATATATTTGAAGATCAGACGACCTGAGATGTTTAGTTAGCATTTTACATTTATAAATCCCCACCACCAATGTGTCCATCATTATTGCACATTTAATGAAATCAACAAATTTTGCAGAAATGGCATAATCTGCAGCCCATGAAACTAACCATCGAACTCAGAAAGATAATTCCTCTCTCATTAATATTTAGGAAGTAGTTATGAACATTTCAACAGTCCTTGCATCTAGGTCACTATCCAAGCTTTAGCATTATGCTAATAATTAGAATTTACTGATCAAGGTATAAGCCAATATCAGACCTTTAAACTGACAGAAGCTGGTAACTATGTTATCCCAAGGCAGTGATAATAGCAACTATCAAGTCAATCTTGAAACAATGTTCCAGGATAAGCTTTGAGCTCCTTCCAGAAATGGAAGCATGGTACCAAATATCGCGATATCAAGTTAGAATCACAAATCCAAAATATACTCCAATGAGCATGAATAGCAGTAACTATTAGTAAGATATTGATCCAGAATTACAGACCCATTACATACTCGATCCCCCTATCGATATGGACTTTATTAGTTCAGTAAGAAAAGTTTTGTTTCCAATCTATTTTAATTCATCTTCTTTCATTCTGTTGAAGGGAATAAAACAAGATGCATTACCATTAACCCTAGAGCTCTCTTATATAGGAGAAAAGCTCTATGGGTAATTTACATAAAGAGGACAAAGAACAACTACAAAATAATGTTACTCTAACACTCCCCCTCAAGCTGGAGCATATATATCCAACATGCTCAGCTTGGAACAACAAAGATGAAATGGACCCCTAGCAAGGGCCTTGGTGAACATGTCTGCAACCTGCTTTCCTGATGATACATGAGAGGTTGAAATAAGCCCTTTTTGAATTAAGTCCCGTGTATAATGGCAATCCACTTCAATGTGCTTCGTCCTCTCATGGAAGGCTGGATTATTGGCTATGAACAAAGCTGCTTGGTTATCACATTTCAGATGCATGGGAAGAGGAACATCAATAGTTAAATAGTTAAAACTGATTTAACCCACATCATCTCAGCACTACCTTGGGCCATTGCCCTATATTCTGACTCTGCACTAGATCTAGCCACTACAGTTTGCTTCTTACTCTTCCAAGCAACTGGTGAGCTGCCAACAAATACAATAAAGCCTGAAGTTGACTTTCTATCATTAGGACACCCAGCATAGTCTGCATCAGCATAACCTGTGACAGATATCGAGGTATCTCTTCTAAACAGAAGACCAGTGCCTGGAGACGACTTCAGATATCTCAAGATCATAAAAACAGCATTCATGTGAGCCTGTCTGGGTTGCTCCACGAATTGGCTTACCCTATTAACCGCAAAAGCTATATCCGGTCGGGTAGTAGTGACGTACAAGAGCTTTCCCACTAGCTCTCTATATCGTCTCTTGTCTACCTCCTCAGAGTCATCATCATAAAGTTTGACATTAGAATCCATAGGAGTAGCAGCTGGTCTATATCCTGCCATACCTGTCTCAGATAAGAGATCCGTAACATACTTCTTTTGTGTCATTACCATACCTTGCCTGTTTCGTGCAAACTCCAGCCCCAAAAAGTAGCGAAGTGTACCCAAATCCTTCATAACGAACTGCTCGCCAAGAAACTCCTTGGCTGCTTGAATGCCCTGCTCATTGCTGCCTGTAATAACAATATCATCAACATACACTAAGATGATCACAGTACCTCGCTGGTCTCTCTTTACAAAGAGAGTATGATCTGCTGTAGATCTGACGAAACCCTTCTGTTCAATCAACTCCGAGAGCTTCTGAAACCAAGCCCGTGGACTCTGCTTCAGGCCATATATGGCCTTATTAAGACGGCACACCATACTGGACTCCCCCTCAGCAGCAAACCCTGGAGGCTGCTGCATATAGACCTCCTCCTGCAAGTCACCATATAAGAAGGCGTTCGTGACATCAAGCTGAAATAGGGGCCAGTCGCGGACAACAGCAACTGCAATGAGAATCCGTAAGGTAGAATGACGGGCTACTGGAGAAAATGTCTCCTGATAGTCCACCCCATATGTTTGGGTGAACCCACGAGCAACCAACCTGGCTTTGTATCTATCAACCGTACCATCTGCCCGATGCTTAACTGTAAAGACCCATTTGCTTCCGACAATGAACGCACCTGGTGGAGGATGCACAACACTCCACGTACCACGTGACTGCAACGCCGCCATTTCCTCTTCCATAGCTAAACGCCACGGGCTGCTCTGTAGGGCCTCCTGATAAGACCGTAGGATATGTACTGCCGATAACCCAACAACAAACTTGCGAAAGTCCGGGGACAAACGCTCCAACGACGCCTGAGAGCAAAAATCCATCCCATATTTGGGATTCATTGTCCGAGCATGCTTCTGCCGTCTATGAGCAATAGGTATATGTAGGTCATCAACTGGAGGAGTGACAGTACCATCAGTACCCTGTACATCAGTACCCTGTACATCCATCTGCGCATTCAAATCACCTGTGCCATCATTAGAACTCAAATGATCAGTACATACCTCGGGCATGCTGGATGATGGAGGAGGCACATGAGCAGAGGGCCATCTCTGATAGACCTGAGGATAATGAACAATAGCTGGTGGTGGCGGTGGTGTAGACTGTGGTGGTGGTGGTGGTGGAGAGGACTGTGGTGGTGGTGGGGAAGACCGTGGTGGAACAGAAGGAGGTGGAGGCGGCACATAGATGTCATCTCCTTCCTCTGAGTGAGTGAGTCTGTCACCTGTAGGAGAAAAATACATAATGGACTCAAAAAAGGTGACATCTGCACTGACGTAGTACCTTCGTTTCACTGGATCAAAACACCGATATCCCTTCTGGGTTTTAAAAAAACCCACAAAAACACATTTGACAGCTCTGGGAGAGAGCTTGTCAAGACCAGGAGAAAAACAATGAACAAATGCAACAGACCCAAAAACACGCGGTGTTAGGGAGAAAAGATCCTTTTCGGGAAACGCAGTCAAGAACGGAATCTTCTCCCCTAACACTGTCGAAGGCATATGATTAAGAAGATAACAGGCAGTGAGAACCGCATCCTCCCAATAGGAGTGAGGGGCACGGCTCTGAATCAAAAGAGTTCTGGTCATATCCAACAGATGACGATGCTTCCGTTCAGCCACCCCATTTTGTTGGGAGGTTTAAGCACACGACGTCTGATGCACAATCCCATGAGACATAAGAAATTTGGACAATTGGGTACTGCACAACTCTAGAGCATTGTCAGACCGTATGTACTTCACTTTAGCAGAGAAAATATTTTTTATTTCAATAAGAAAAGACTGAATTAAATGACCAGCATCAGATTTATTTTTAAGAAGAAAGACCCAAGAAAGTCTAGAGAAATCATCGACAGCAACAAGATAAAACATGTGCCCTTGAAGATCAGGGACACGACTGGGACCCCAAATATCAAAATGTAGCAGCTCAAATAGACCACGATGACTTGGACCTATACGACTCGGAAAAGACGACCTGTGATGTTTGCCAAGTTGGCATGCCTCACACTGAAAATTAGACCTGGGAGAAATCTGTGGAAGAATATGGACCATCTTTTGCAACGGAAGATGGCCAAATCGAAGATGCCAAGTGTAAGGTGACACCGATCCAGCCCTCATAGAAGAGATACCAGTATAAGGAGATGGCACCAGTCTATAAAGACCCCCTTGCTCATGGCCAGTCCCAATCACTCTGCCCGTTAATATGTCCTGAAACACAAGAGTAGATGGGTCAAATATAGCACGGCAATGTAAATCTTTGGTGAGTTGACTAATAGACAGCAAATTCATTGAAAACTTTGGTGCGTAGAGAACATTGGACAGTCTCAAGGTAGGAGTCAATTGTACCTCCCCCTGACCAGTAATAGGGGAATATGTACCATCAGCTATCACCACCGATCGTTCAGATTGAGCAGGATGAAAGACACTAAACTGACCTCTGTCACCACAAAGGTGGTGTGATGCACCTGAATCCATGATCCATTCTGATAGATCCGCCTTGTAACCCGTAGTAAAGGCAATGGGTGCAGAACCTTTGAAGGCACCCACAGAAGGAAAATCTACCTTGTTGTCTGACATGACGACAACAATAACCTGTAACTGGGGTTAAACACTCAGACGACAATGTCTACTTGTTCATAGACTCAAACGGTCAAACCACAACTCATTCCATACTCAGACTTGCTTGCACTGGACTGCGTGCACTGGACTGCATGCACATGACTTCGCGTCACACGGTGAAGAACCGCGCTACATGTACTGGACAAATCTGTACTTGCGTCGCACGCTGCAGGTCATACGGTGGCATGCCCAGGCATCGATGCTCAATCGCGTGCCTAGGCGGGGTCGCAATCCCTGCTGCGAGATCACCACGGGCTCGCCTCCATCTTGGCGCAGCCCTCCTTTCCAGACCTGGCGGCGTGTCCCCCCGTTGCCCTAGCTCCGCCCTTCAGCAGCGGCGGCGCACCTTCTGCCGCCTGGAGTCTTCGACCTGGGAGGAACCTAATCGCGTCGCGCACCTTCTGCGCGTTTGATCGCGCGCCAGGTGATCACGCGCAAGGTGATCAGGCGTTGGCGTCGCCGCACGACCGCTGGCGCACAGGGCTAGCGCGCAGGGCTAGCATAGGGCTTCCGATGGTGGATCGGCGGTGGTGTATCGGACGGCGGCGCCGATCTCGAGATAGGGAGAGAGAGAGAAAGGGCGGCGGGTGGGGTCGGGTAGGGTTAGGGTTTCGAGAACTTCGGCCTAGGACCGTCGCTCTGATACCATGTTGAAGGGAATAAAACAAGATGCATTACCATTAACCCTAGAGCTCTCTTATATAGGAGAAAAGCTCTATGGGTAATTTACATAAAGAGGACAAAGAACAACTACAAAATAATGTTACTCTAACACATTCAAAATATGATTATTACGAATGATGTTCTTGAAAAACTATATGGTATTATGCTTGTTTAGTTGTTTGTTTGATTTCCGATCTCAACATTTTGTTTGTATAAGATGCAATGTAATATAAATCCAGTGTGCTAAATTCACCCCCTTTATATTTATAAATTGTTATTGTTCAAATCTCATCATTTCCTCCTAATACCTCTCAGCAGTCACCGGCTAATAATCAACAGCCAGCATTGACAGCAATGATATGTGCGACATAATGTGTATTGATGTACTTACTACTTAGTACACTTCACTCTTGCATATAAGTATGTATTTGTATGTTATTTGTTGTTTTAAGAACTATGATCTTAATTTCTGAAGAAAAAAAATGCTTTTTTGTGCCATTTCAAGATCTGCAATATCGTCGGTATATCTCTTTTCACTTTAACCGATACAATATCGATAATCGATATTTCAAACCTTGAATTGGAGAGAAAACTCCATTAAAAAATCTACTTTATAGAATCAGCCTCAGACTATTTTGGTTTGAATCATAAACGATATCTAGGTGTCGTTTCCTGTCGGTCTAAGCTGACTTTCAAGGTATAATTTAATGACAATGTATGGGATATAACAACCACTAAAAAAAGGAAACCTTTTAAAGTCATATTTTATGGACATTGTCCCAACACCAAACAGCAAAGCAATATCTCTATAAAATTTTGCCAACCAGGTATCTGACAAAGGAAAATATTTATCACTCATTCCTTTTGGTACAAATAATTCTGTCATGTTCCGTTAATCTAAGTTTTTTCCTGTTGTATACAATTAATATTGCAACACGGGTTTCTTTGTCATGTCCTATTAATATATTTCATTGTTTTATAGTATACATAATTTAACAATGTAAATATATTTTCATCATTTTGTATTTCTGCAAAAAGTTTAGCAATATTTGATCCTTACCAATGGAAAAATAGTTGATCACATATTTGATACCTGGACAAAAGTTTGGTTCCTTCCTTAGTCTTGACAGCAACTGAAATATGTGTAACAAATTTCAGGATCTCGACACCCAACTTTCATCATGGCTTCAACTGATAGCCTTGCAGTTATAAGATAACAGCCATCTTGATAATGGGAGTTTCATAAAAAATATATGCAAGTAATCTTGATGGCTATAAATGCATACAAAGGTTTCCTCACTTTTGACTCATTAAATGAGGATATCAGTAGCATTCAATTGTAGCCATCAACATTACTTAAGCACTAAGCAAGCCCAATTTACAAGCATACCCACCTAATCTACAATTTACTATTATTTGTGAAACTAGAAATCGTTCCGAATTCAAGGTAACGGAATACCTGATGCCATTGCTTTGATGGTTGATGTCGGGGTTGATCAAACCACGGATGGAACCTTGGATCTTCCTCTCAAACGTATGCCTCTCAAGCTCTCTCTTGTCGATGGAAAACAATAGAGAAGAGAACACATGTCGATTGGGGACCATTGGCCTTATTATATTTGGCTAGACAACCAAAATGGTTGCCAATTTACCTTCCTCTTTTGTCCATCATAAAGAGATTTTATTCTCTAATTAATTGGCAATTAAAAGTGCACTAATGGTAATTGTTAATGTCCATATCAATGGAATTTTTAAATCCCAACAATCAATGGGATTTTCAAATCCCAACAATCTCCCACTGGACATTGATAATGACCATGTAATGTGCTTACTGTATGAGCTCAGAACTATTGCCATCAATCGAGATATAACTGAACAATCTTGTCCATTGGTTATGATAACAGAGATCAAGGAGGTATTCATCGTATTGAGCACGATTAAACCCATCAATGGTCACCAATATTAACACAACCAAATAACATAGATCAATGCCAAATAAATGAATTAATTTGGATCTATATCCAAAGTTGCATCTATAATGAACGGTCCATATTCTTAATGGAGACCCTTTAGTGAGAGAATGTGGAATCAACATCAAATACTTTATTCTGCGCAGAAATTTATTGAACTTTAAATGTTTCAAAACTGTAAAGGGTTGAGCAAAAATAATACAAACTCCCACTAGAAGTGGATATCTTTATTTGATACAACACCCATACGAATCACATGTTCATGAAATATATTGGGTGTTACTGCTTTGCTTAGCGGATCCGCCACCATGGAATTTGTCCCAATATGCTCTATGGAAATTTGTCCACTTTGTACTCTCTCTTTCACAACCAAAAACTTTATGTCAATATGCTTTGACTTGGTTGAGCTTCTGTTGCTGTTGGAATAAAGCACTGCCGAATTATTGTCACAAAATAACTGTAATGGTTTCTGGATGCTGCATACAATACGCACCCCATTGACAAAATTCTTTAGCCATATTCCATGATTCGATGCCTCATAACATGCTATGAATTCAGCCGCCATAGTGGAGGATGCTACAATTGTTTGTTTAGCACTCCTCCATGATATGGCTCCTCCAGCCATTAGGAATACATAGCCTGAAGTGGATCTTCTGCTATCTTGGCATCCAGCAAAATCTGAGTCGGAATATCCAATGATCTCCAGTGTATCCGACCTTTGATATGTAAGTATGTAATCTTTTGTTCTCTGAAGATATCTCATGACACGTTTGGCAGCCCTCCAATGATCCATGCCTGGATTCGCCATGTATCTGCCTAGCATGCCCACGATAAATGCCAGATCCGGACGTGTGCACACTTGTGCGTACATAAGACTCCCAATTGCAGATGCATAAGGGATCTTACCCATTTCCTGAATTTCAAGGTTATTCTTAGGGCATTGATTGAGACTGAATTTGTCTCCTTTAGCAACTGGGGTATCAATTGGTTTGCAAAGCTGCATGCCAAATCTTTGAAGCACCTTGTGGATGTAGTTCTCTTGTGACAATCCAAGTACACCTCGATTTCGATCTCGGTGTATTTGGATTCCTACAACAAAAGAAGCATCTCCAAGATCTTTCATTTCAAAATTATTTGAAAGAAATTTCTTTATTTCATGCAACAAATTCCGATCATTACTAGCAAGCAGTATGTCATCTACATACAAAACCAAGAAAATGTGTTTACTCCCACAAAACTTGTGATATACACAATCATCCACTGGATTAGTCTCAAAACCAAATGAGATAATTACCTGATGGAATTTGTGATACCATTGACGGGATGCTTGCTTGAGTCCATAAATGGGTTTCTTTAATTTACAAACCATATTCTTTGCATCTCCCTGAACAAAGTTTTCTGGTTGAACCATATAGATCACCTCCTCAACGTCTCCATTGAGAAAGGCGGTCTTAACATCCATCTGATGAAGCTCAAGATCAAAGTGTGCAACTAATGCCATGATAATTCTAAAAGAATCCTTACTAGAAACCGGTGAAAAAGTTTCCTTGTAATCAATTCCATCTCTTTGAGTAAATCTTTTAGCTACAAGACGTGCCTTAAACCTTTCAACATTACCATTTGAACCCCTTTTGGTTTTAAATATCCATTTACAACCAATGGGTTTCGCACCTTCTGGTAATGGTACAAGGTCCCAAACTTGATTGTCTTGCATCGATTTGTATTCCTCATTCATGGCTTCGATCCATTTTGCAGAGTTAGAACCTTTCATGGCTTGATGGAAGTTGATTGGATCATCTTCCCTAATTCCATCTTGTTCTTGAAGAAATACTATATAGTCATCCGGAATAGCACTCCTTCGTTCTCTAATTGATCTCCTTAAATTTTGAGGTTGTTGATTTTGATCTTGTGTAGCAAAATCCTCTATGAGGAGTTGTTGAATATTGTCATCTTGAGGTTCTTGATTTGTTTCTTGCCCAATTATTGGAATGCACTCTTGTGTATTTTCAATCACAACATCAAGAATCGTGATTGATTTCTCCTCAAAGACAATATCCCTAATATGCATCTTCCCCTCCAAATCAACATCCTCAAAAAAAGTTGCGGTTCCCGTTTCAAATATTTTCTTAAGTGTGGGATCATAAAATTTGTAACCCCTTGATCGCTCTGAGTAACCAATAAAGTAGCTGCTCAATGTTTTGGAGTCCAATTTTTTCTCATTTGGCCTGTACGGCCTTGCCTCAGCTGGACATCCCCATACGCGTAAATGCTTTAGACTAGGTCTTTTACCAGTCCAAAGCTCATATGGTATTTTTGCAACCGCTTTTGTTGGTACTCTATTCAAAATGTAAGCCGTTGTTTTTAATGCTTCTCCCCAGAGGGACTCTGGTAAGGAAGAATGACTGATCATACTCCTCACCATATCCTTAAGAGTCCTGTTACGTCTCTCAGCCACACCATTCATGCTAGGGGAACCTGGCATAGTATACTGAGGAACAATTCCACATTCTTCTAGGAATAAAGCAAAAGCACCAGGACGTTGTTCACCAGAACCATCATATCTGCCATAGTATTCACCACCACGATCAGATCTGATGCACTTTATGCTTTTGTTGAGTTGGAGCTCAACTTCGGCCTTGAATGATTTGAACACGTCTAGAGCTTGTGACTTTTCATGAATGAGATATAGGTAACCGTATCTTGAGTAGTCATCTATGAATGATATAAAATACTGTTGACCATTCCATGATGCCGTAGGGAATGGACCACATATATCAGTATGTATCAATTCTAAGACACTAGAAGCTCTATTGGCACCTAATCTCCTTGATTTGGTTTGTTTTCCCTTAATGCAGTTGACACCTATATCTAAATCTGTAAAATCTAATGAATCTAGGATGTTATCAGCTACAAGTCGTTCAATTCTAGATTTGGATATGTGACCCAAACGCTTATGCCAAATTGATGCAGAATTTTCTGAGGCGGATTTTCGCTTAGTACCTCTCGATTCAACAACCATAGATTCATTATATGAGGCAATGGTATCAAGCAAATAAAGCTTATCACTAGAAACTAAGGAACCAGTACCAATCATAACAGAGTTAAAAGAAAGACTAAATTTTCCATTTCCAAAATTTAAAAAATAACCCAAATTGTCCAATGCAGAAACAGAAATCAAATTTCGTCTAAAAGATAGAACAACGAAAGTATTTTTTAACTCTAGATAATGACCAGTTCCTAATAAAAGCTTAAAAAATCCAACTGCCTCGACTGCTGCCTTCTTTCTGTCACCCACATAGATGTATCTTTCAACATCAGTTGGTCTTCGGTAATTCAGGCAGCCCTGCAATGAAACACTTATGTGAGTAGAGGCACCGGAATCTAACCACCAAGTGTTTCTCGGAACTGAAGCTAAATTAACTTCAGAACAAACCAAAGTATGAATTGTACCTTTCTTCACGCGCCATGCATGATATTTGGCACAATCTTTCTTGACGTGTCCAGATTTCTTGCAGAAGAAGCAACTAATTGCATCCTTATTCTTCTTCACTGGACCTATCACAGCAGCATTACCCATTTCTTTTCTTTTCTTGCCCTTATCCTTAGAGGCCATAGCCAAATGAGCACTCTTTGGCTTATCCTGCTTCAACCTGTCTTCCTCTTGAGCACAATATGAAATGAGCTCGTTAAGAGTCCACTTCTCCTTTTGGCAGTTATAACTAACCCTAAACTGACTATACTGTGTTGGAAGAGACAACATAACCAAATAAACTAGCAAATCATCAGATATTGCCAGTTCTAATTCCTGCAATTTTGAAGCAATATGAGCCATTTCAAGAATGTACTCCCTCATGTTTCCCTTGCCGGTATACTTCATGGAAATCAAGCGTTGTAAACAAGTGTTTGTTTCCGCCTTATCGTTTTTAGCAAAACGCTCTTCAATTTTAGCAAGGTATTCTTTAGCCGTAGTTATTTTTTCTTCAGCAATCCCTCTAAGGGTTTCCGGAATGCCGCGCTTTATGATCATGAGACACATGCGATTAGAGCGCTCCCACCTCTCATAGTTCTTCTTTTCATCAGAAGAACTATTTTCCGTAAGAGGAGCGGGAGTCTCTATCCGAAGTGCAAGGTCTATATCCATGCAGCCAAGCAATATCATAATGCTCTCCTTCCATGCCTTGAAATTTGTGCCCTGAAGCACGGGAATGGAATTCAAAGTGGCAGAGATAGTAGATGTGGAAGCGGAAGCTATAAAATAAAGAACAAAAGAAAACAAAATTAATGTGTGGTTCATAAACATGAATTTGCAAATACAGCCATAAGAAAACAAGATACCAAGCACATCACTAACTATTAAGTCTTTGGACAATAATGTTAGTTGTAAGTGATACTCTTGATGTGATGATCAATCGTCAATGATAAATCCTGTCAAGTAGTGAGACCATCTTTGGACGTATCTCATTACTCACATGGAACTTTATAATCATTGCTCAATTATCATCACAGGTATGCAATATACTTAAATAAATATTGTCCCTCCTTTGGGAAAGATAATATTTATAATGCATACAAAACCGTCCAAAATTCCTAATAATACAATTTTGGCAATAGAGGTCACTTTGGTGGCTTATTCGCTTCAATTGTATCATTAGAAATATTGTAATTATGTCTTATAGCTGATATAAAATCAAAATTATAATGGGTTAAAAAATAATCCATATGGAATGATTTAACAAAGAAATACAAAATCATGATGCCACATTTTCAGATCAATGATATTCATGTGCAAGCAATCAATCTAAAGTCATTATCAAAAAATATTTTAGTGACTGTAGAGACTTATTTATGTTGCGTACTGTTTCACATTTTCTATTTATATATTGTACGTCACTGTAATTTACCCAAGGGCTCTCTCCCTATATAAGAGACCCGAGGGCTCTATGGAATAATCAACTCAGTACTTTTTACCCTAACATGGTATCAGAGCCCTAACCCTAACCTAGGGTTCTCTCCACCGCCGCCCCCCCCCCCACCCCCGCCGCCGCCGACCTCTCGAGCCCCTCCGCCGGCTCCTTCCGCCGGGCCCCAGCCCCTCCGCCAACACCCTCCACCGGGCCCCAGCCCTCCGCCGGGCCCCAGCCCCTCCGCAGCCGACCCTTCCTCGCCCCTTCCCCGGCTTCCAGCCGCCGCCGGGGAGCCCTTTCTCTCCGCCCAGCACTTCCAGCCGCTGCTGGGACCTCTCCCAGCCACCGTCTCGAGTTGGTAGAGGCTTCCAAAGCCTCTACTCGCCACCGGGGTACCGCTTCTTCACTCGGCCTCGGATAGATGTTGGATTCAAGTGCATAACGTCTACATATGCACTTGAATCCTAAAAGGTCTTGGTAGACAACATTTTCTTTGTCTATCAGTAGTTGTTCTTCTCCGGCATTATGTTAGAACAAAAGCTCGATATGCCCGCCATAGGTGCTTTCAAAGGTTCGGCACCAATCGTCAAAATGGACGGGACAAACTACGAACTGTGGGCAATGCAGTTCCTCAGTCTCATGAAGTCGTGTGGTAAGAAGCATATTCTTACCGAGAATGAACCGCCGGAGAAGACAGGGATCTATGCCTCATGGGAGGCTGATGATGCGTACGCCAAGGTGTGGCTCTCAGGTACGCTCACGACAGAGATAGCGAATGACGTCCTTCACCAGCCCACCGCTAAGGCGATGTGGGATATTTTGGCCATGACGTACTCTCAGGTACGCAACGAAACGAAGATGCTCCAGTTGCAGCACGATATATTTACCACGAAGCAGAATGGGAGGCCTCTTCATTCCCTGTACACGTCGCTTCGTGGCATGTTCGAGAGGCTCTATAGCACCATTCCGCTTACAGCCACGCCGGAACAGCAGAAGACGTTCCGCAACGCCACTATGGTTGGCGTCTTACTCGCTGCTCTAGACCCGGAGTACGAGGCAGCACGCTCTCAGATCCTAGCAGATGCCACCATCCCGCCGATGGAAGAGGTATACAGGAGGCTCAGTCGTGTACCTGTTCCGTCCAATACAGCGATTGCATCACCGTCAGCAATGGCAGTTTCCAGGGGACGTGGTGGTTCGTCCTCGTTTCGTGGCAGAGGAAGTGGTGGACGTGGCCGAGGAGGTCGCATACGCTCTACGTGCTCATTCTGTCGCCGCACTGGTCATTCAGAGGATACATGTTATTCCAAGCATGGCTTTCCTCCTTCTGCACGAGTAGCTGATCATGTTCAGGGTCCACCAGCATCTACTCCAGATCACAGGTTCGAAGAGTTGGTGGCACGACTTCGTGATATCATGCCACAATCATCATCAGAGGGTGCTGAAGTTTCTGATGTTGCGGCTTCGGCGTCAGCTAGTACATCTGCCTCAGCCAGTGCCTCAGGTAGTTCTTCAGTCTCATTTCATAGTCATGACCTCACAGGATGGATTGTTGACTCTGGAGCTACCCATCATCTATGCCGTGAGAAAGATATTCTGCAGTCCTACAGAGTTGTTCAGCCTGGTCGCTCTGTGCTCATTGCTGATGGCACTCATTCCCCTATCATCGGTCAGGAGGAGACGGCATTGCTACCCTCTATGCACTTACAGAATGTGCTACATGCTCCTGAATTTTCTATGAACCTCTTATCTATTAGCCAGATTACACGTGATTTGCACTGTCGTGCTATTTTTGATCCATTGTCTGTTATTTTTCAGGACATACTAATGGGCAAGGTTCAGGAAAGCGGTATGCGTATGCGTTCGGACTGGTCACCGAATACTGATTAAGCGGTATGCGGGGCATATGCGGGGTATATGCGGTTCTATGCGGTATCTAATTTTTAGTTTAAAAATAAAGAAATATCTATGAATAACATTACCACTGAATTTATGTATTTAAGTAGAGTTAAAGAAGATCTATGAAAAACGAACGATGTTAAATGGGTGTGTATATATGCTTTTAATTGCCTCATACTTAATCACAAAAAAACATTTACCATAAAAACTTCACCCATTATATGATTCGTAATAAAAAACTTCAATATACATATACATGCACTGCATAAGCAAAACCACAATCGATATATATATATATATATAAAATATTCAACGATACATTGTATATACTCGTGAAATCAATACATGAGAAAAACATAAACATTGCATATACATAATGGTATAATGCATTGCAATTGTATAGAAATGCATGTCATATTCTTACCAATGAATGAAGGAAGAGGCAGGGTTACAGAATTAAGGACCTAAACGAGAAGATTGAAAAGTTGGAGCTGCTGAAGCAGTATGCGAGGCATATGCGGTATATGCGGGGCATATGTAGGACGCATATGCGGAGAGGGCGCTTATTGCACTGATTCATGTAATCGGTGCGGTCTGCATGCCGCACAGGCATATGCGGCCGCATATGCGGCCCGTGCGGCCGATTAAGTGAACACTGCTAATGGGCAGGGTGATTGGCTGTGGTTCTGAGCACAATGGCCTCTATCGTCTCGTTCGTAACTCTTACGTTGGCATCTCCTTACATTCCCAGGGCTCCGTTTCTCCGTACACCTGGCATCTTAGGTTCGGTCATCTGCCGCTACAGAAGATGCGTCATCTCCTGCCTCAGATCTCTCCGAGTTCCTCTTTTCGTTGTGAAGCTTGTCAGTTAGGGAAGCACCATCGGTCTAGCTTCCCCAGTCGTCAGAGTTGGAGCAGTAGCTCCCCGTTTGAATTATTCCATATAGATATTTGGGGTCCAAGTCGTGTCCCGGATCATCAGGGGCACAGGTTCTATTTAGTTGTGGTCGATGATTTCTCTAGAGTGTCTTGGACTTTTCTTCTTAAGAATAAATCTGAAGCAGGAAATGTTCTTCAAAATCTTATTAATGAAGTTCAGAATGTTTTTTCATCTAGTGTTAAGTATGTGCGTACTGACAATGCATTGGAGTTCTGCACTCGCTCTCTTGCTAGCTTCCTTTCTTCTAAAGGCATTGTTCACCAAACCACATGTGCTTACACCTCTTAACAAAATGGGGTTGCAGAACGAAAACATCGACATTTTCTTGATATTGCCCGCACATTACTTATTCAGAGTTGTGCACCATTATCCTTTTGGGGGGATGCTATACTTACAGCGTGTTATCTGGTCAATCGAATGCCTACAACTGTTCTTGGGGAAAAGTCCCCAATCTCTATTCTTTTTCCCGACAGAGATTTGTTTACACTGACACCTCGGGTTTTTGGCACTGTTGCGTTTGTCCACCGCCTATCTCCGGGACTTGATAAGCTATCTCCTAGGGCTATCAAGTGCGTTTTTGTGGGTTACTCCAGGACACAGAAAGGATACCGCTGCTATGACCCTGTTCATGACAAGTACTATGTGAGTGCAGATGTTACATTTTTCGAACCTGTCATGTACTTCTCCCCTGCAGGTGACAGATTGGTCTCCTCCACATCACCAGATTCCAATGTCTATGTTCCACCACCTCCAAGCATGGGCCCATTCTCTACTCCACCGACACCACCATCATCACCACCGCCACCACCCCCGCCACCACCCCCAGTTACTAAGTTCTATACGAGGCGAACAGGCCCTGCTCAAGCTACATGTCAACCATCCAACACGCCTCAGGTATGTTCTGATGTTAACACTGATGATGGGTTAAACATTGCACCTGTACAGGAGCCTTTACCACAGGAGGAGGATCAATCGGTCCACACAGTTCTGGATGATTTGGACCGGCCTATTGCTCATAGGAAGCAGCGAAGACAGTGTGCCTCATATCCCCTGGCCTCTCATGTCTCCTTTCATCGTCTCAATGGGGATTTCCAGAAGTTTGCCGCTGCCGTATCGTCAGTAGAGATCCCACGGACATATCAGGATGCCATGAAGACTGAATGCTGGCGTCTAGCCATGGAAGAGGAGATGCGTGCCTTGCAATCTAGAGGGACTTGGTCTCTTGTCCCTATTCCTCCAGGTGCCTCTGTGGTGAGTTGCAAGTGGGTATTTACGGTAAAATATCATGCAGATGGTCGTCTAGACAGATACAAGGCCAGGCTCGTAGCACGAGGATTTACCCAGACATATGGGGTAGATAATTTGGATACTTTTTCACCGGTGGCGAGACACTCTACCCTTCGCATCCTCCTATCTGTTGTTGTGGTACGTAACTGGACAATTTTCCAGCTTGATGTTAAGAATGCTTTCTTGTATGGTGAGCTACAGGAGGAAGTCTACATGCAGCAGCCACCCGGGTTTGCTGCTGAGGGGGAGACTCAGAAGGTGTGCAGACTTCATAAGGCTATCTATGGCCTTAAACAGAGTCCTCGAGCATGGTTCCAGAAGCTTTCCCAGCTTATTGAACGACAGGGGTTCAGAAGGTCAGATGCGGACCACTCACTGTTCGTCCGGAAGACCCCTAGAGGTACCATTGTTGTTATGGTATATGTTGATGACATATTGGTTACTGGAGATGATGCACAGGGGATTGAGATAACCAAGTCCATGTTGGGAAGCCAGTTCATTACAAAGGATCTAGGCACAATACGATATTTTCTGGGGATAGAGTTTGCAAGAAATGCACAAGGAATGGTGATGACTCAAAGAAAATATGTCACCGATTTGCTAGTTGAAACATGAATGACTGGATGCAGACCTTCAAGTACACCTATGGACCCGAGCATGAAGCTGTACGACGATGATACCGAGGAGGTGGACAAGAGAAGGTACAGAGAAATGGTGGGTAAGCTCTTATACATCACTATAACTCGACCGGATATTGCCTTTGCAGTAAACCAAGTGAGTCAATTCATGGAGCGGCCGAGGCAAGTTCATATGGATGCCTTGTACATGATATTGAGATATCTGAAGTCTTCCCCAGGCACAGGGTTGCTATTCAAGAAAGATACAGATCTGTCTATTTCAGCTTGTGCAGATGCAGATTATGCAGGATGTCCAAGGGATCGTAAGTCTACTTCTGGATTTGCTATCTTCATAGGAAGCTCTTTAGTCTCTTGGAAAAGCAAGAAGGAGACTGTTGTGGCGAGATCCAGTGCCGAATCCGAGTACAGAGCCATGGCACAGGCAAGCACAGAAATGATGTGGGTTAAAGCAGTCTTAGAAGATCTGAATGTCGATGTCCCCTTGCCTATGAACCTTCAATGTGATAATCAGGCAGCATTATTTATTGCCAACAATCTAGCCTTCCATGAGAGAACAAAACACATCGAGGTGGATTGTCATTATACTAGGGACATGATTCAGAAGGGCTTCATTTCCACGTCTCATGTCAGTTCAGAGGACCAGACTGCGGACATATTCACTAAGCCATTGCTCAGAGGGCCTTTCCAGAGATGTTCTTCCAAGCTGAGCATGATAGATATCTATGCTCCATCTTGAGGGGGAGTGTAGAGACTTATTTATGTTGCGTATTGTTTCACATTTTCTATTTATATATTGTACGTCACTGTAATTTACCCAAGGGCTCTCTCCCTATATAAGAGACCCGAGGGCTCTATGGAATAATCAACTCAGTACTTTTTTACCCTAACAGTGACGGTGAATAAGATATGTAGCAATGACAATCAAGCATTTTTAATCACTATCGTTAACAGGTTAATGTAATTAGTAAGCTCACCTTATTATCAAAATTAAGGAACAAAGATAAAGGCATTATATTAATGTCGTCGTCACAATAGATCTAGGAATAAAGGCACAATAATAATGTCGTTATTTAAAGACAAAAGGATTTGTGTCCAAAAAAAACTTTAAAGGAATGTAAAGGTTAACAGGAAATTAAGCAATATTTCCCTTTTTTAAAAAAAAGGTAACAACAAAAAAAAAACGTGTGAATCTTAATCAACTAAATATGCAAAGGAATCAATTTAGGAGCATTAATTAATTACATTTTTTATTAACAATGCCCACTCCTAAACTTAAACATGATCCGTACGTTTGATTGGTTCTTTCGGCATTCTTATGTGGTACCAAGGATCTTGAGACCGTGTAGCCTTTCCCTTTTTTTTAATGCGTATATTGGTTATGTGTCGTTACCATCATCCGAAAAAAAATTCGCCAATCTTGCCAAACAAAAGTGAAAAGGACTAAGTAATTCTGCAATCAACAAATGACCTCAATCACACGTATAGATAAAAGGTAACTTTTGATTTCGTCTAATTCAAAACAAGACAACTAAAATCTCAATCACAGACCATCAATGCACATTTTACCATTTAGTTTTATCGTGTAGCCATATGGGATGATGTCAAAAGCAACAGTAATAAAAAATCCCCTTTTTTTGTTTACAGGAAACAAAAGGCATCTTATTATTTCCATTGATTTTATATATATATATATAACGTTAACATGAATCTTGGTATTTTCTTGATTGGAAATGAATGCACAAGCATTCAATCACGTCCAAAAATGCGTAAAAAAAACATTTCCAAAAAATGTAAATCGAAAGTTATGCACCTTTGAGTAGATAGTATTATCCGAATCAACACCCACAAGGATAGGATAATCATATTGATCCAAAAATGATTATTTTAGATCCAAATCACGGATAAAAAAAACATCTTTAGCATATATGTAAAAAGAACCCTAGAAATCGGAATTGAGATGGCTCTGATACCACTTGTGAAACTAGAAATCGTTCCGAATTCAAGGGTAACGGAATACCTGATGCCATTGCTTTGATGGTTGATGTCGGGGTTGATCAAACCACGGATGGAACCTTGGATCTTCCTCTCGAACGTATGCCTCTCAAGCTCTCTCTTGTCGATGGAAAACAATAAAGAAGAGAACACATGTCGATTGGGGACCCTTGGCCTTATTATATTTGGCTAGACAACCAAAATGGTTGCCAATTTACCTTCCTCTTTTGTCCATCATAAAGAGATTTTATTCTCTAATTAATTGGCAATTAAAAGTGCACTAATGGTAATTGTTAATGTCCATATCAATGGAATTTTTTAAATCCCAACAATTAATGGGATTTTCAAATCCCAACATTATTCCCCCATTGTATCAGTTTATCACCCTCAGCATAATGTACATAGATTTGCTATTGCAAGTGTTATGTTTCTTGCCAAGCACCACGATCATGATCAGTATAGTATTTATGTCAGCAGCAATGTGTTCTTCAGTTGGCACATCCGTGACGACCTTGTTGGTTAGAGAGTATTTATGTGTTCTCAACCACAGACTTGGTTAGAGACTTTATCACATATAGACTTATTGGTTGAGACTCAAAATTTTGTATATGACAAAGTCTTTAACCGATAAGTTGTCGAAATAACGATTGTTTTTCTCCGCATGCAAGAAGGTACTTCTCTTGAGGAACATCTAGATCGTTTAAATACATTATTGATGGATTTAAGAAACATAGATGTTAATATATATAACATGTGAATAATGTCTTGATTCTGTTAGTTTATCTTCCACTACTATATGAAAATTTTTCGATCATTTATTATGAAAAGAGAAGAGATAACCCTAGAGGAAGTTTGTGAGTTTGCACATGTGTGAACTTCGACATATGGCTAATGGTAAGCAAGACTCTCAAGTTGTAGGATTGGTTATGGCTCATGAGAAGAGTCATGGTTATTCTGAGAATGCAAAGAAAGGAAAGCAAAAGTCAAGGTAGAAGATCCGCAATCTTACGAACACCTACAATTACTGTAAGGAAACGGGACATTGGAAGAAAGATTGTCCGAAGAAGAAAGCAAAGGCCACAATTGCTGCAGTGACTCAGGGAGGGGCAAATTCAAACGATGATTTGATCCTCACCATCACTGATTAAAGGTTGACTAATAGCACAAGAATACTTGATTCAGATTATTCCTACCATATGACCACAATAAAGATTGGTTCTCTATCTATCAGAAAATAGATGGAGGAAATGTCATCATGAGGAATGATACACCGTGCAAATTGTAGTGCTTGGCTGTGTAAAAATCAAGATACATGATGGAGTCGTGAGAACAGTGACAAAAGTTCATCATGTTATTGATATAAGAAAGAGATATCCTTTGGAGTCGGAGACTCTAATGGACATTGGTATAGCACCAAGGGTGGAGTTTTGCAGGTTGCCAAAGCTCGGGTAATTATCATCAAGGGTGACAAGAAGACCCAATATGTCATACAAAGATATACAATTATTGGTTCAATTGGCGTTATATCTCAAGCTGCAAAATCATAATCAGAGTTGTGACAAATGTGACTCGATACATGAGCTAGATGGGGATGAATATCCCTAGTCAGAAAGGTATGTTCGGAGAACTCAAAGGATCCACATTGGAGTTCTATGAGCATTGTGTGTTTGGGAAACAATACAGGAAACAATTCAATAAAGTAGTTCACAGGAAAAGGAAATATTATATTTATGCTAATCGTGGGTCCCTTCTCATGTTTCATCCTTAGGAGGCAACATGTACTTCTTTTCTAGAAGTGATAATTGTTCTAGGATGGTTTGGGTATTCATGATGAAGCACAAAAGCGAGGCATTTCCGATTTTAATACAGTAGAAGATCTTAGTGAAGAACCAAACTTCTAATATGGTCAAGTTTCAACATGCTGATAATAGATTGGAGTTCTGTTCGTCAGATTTTAGTGAGTTCTGCAAGGAGGGTGTTGTGAGATATCATACCATCAAGGAGACATCACAACAAAACAAATTTGTAGAACGGACAAACATGACTCTTCTGGAGGAAGGTGCATGCTCTCAAATACTGGTCTTGGTAGAGCATTTTGCGTTAAAGCTGTGAATACAGCTTGTTATTTAGTGATTCAAAGTCCCACATCTGTTATCAACTGCAAGATACCTATTAAGGTATGGTCAAGTAATCATAATGATTATTTTTTTATATATCTTTGGAGCACTGCTTTGCTATCATGTCAGTGATGGAAAGTTAGAGCAAGGGCAAAGAAATGAGTGTTTATAGGTTATGTTGCAAAAATAATGGGATACAGAATATGGTCTCCTTCTGAACATAGAGTTACTATTTGTAGGAATCCTTCGTTTGATGATAATTTTATGCTTCACTTGAGGAATGAGTCCAATGATGCATGGACAAGTGATGATATCTACAAACATATGGAGTTTGAACTAGCACAAAGTAGTGATTAAATTGATCACACCACTTCTGATTACGATGATATTGGACAACCTAAAACTGAGCAACCAGAGGAGAGGCAACATAGTGCTTCTATTGATCGACCTCATAAAGAGACACTCTCGTCTCGGATATACGATTTTGAAGATATGGTTGCATTTGCACTATAGGTCGCCGAGGAGGCAAAGTCTCCAAAGCTACCCAGATACGAGGAGGATATAGCAAGGGAAGAATCCAAGTAGTGGATTGTTGCTATGGGGTGAGGAGATGGAGCCTCTTCATAAGAGTCAAACATAGGAGCTTGTTGAATTGCCAATGGGGAGGAAAGTCGATTCGGATGTGTCTTGAAAAAAGACAGAAATCTCAAGCAATGAAGCCATCAAATATAAGGCATGTTTAATTGTGAATAGATACAACCAAAATGAAGGCGTAGAGTACAATGAGATATTCTCTCCCGTTGTAAGGCATACACCCATCATGGTGCTAGTAGCTCGTGTAGCATATCGAGACTTTTAACTAGATCTTGGAGCAATCGGATGTGACGACATTTTTCCTGTATGGTGAACTCAAAGAGGACATTATGATGAGTTAAACAAAGGGATTCACATTTCAGGACAAGGACTGTCGTGTATTTGTGTGTAGATTGAAGAAATCCTTGTACAAGCTTAAGCAGCATCCTGGACACCGGTACAATAGGGTTGATTGTTTCATTATTGGTCTTGGATTCAACATGAGCATAGATTATTGTTATGTTTACTACAACAAGGTGGAGGACAAGTTCCTCATCTATATGTTGGTCTATGTCGATAACATGTTGATTGATGCCAAGAAAAGTACCATAGATGATCTGAAGAAACTCTGTAGTTCAAAGTTTGATACGAAAGGTCTCAGTGAAATGAAGAAGATTTTGGAAGTGAAGAAGATTTTGGGGATGGAAATCATCAGAGATCATGCAAAAGCAAAACTTTCCTATATCAGAAGAACTACATTGAGAAAGTCTTGATGAGATTTTTCGATATATCTGCTAAGTACTCTATCTGCTAAGACCATAGAAATCATCACAGAAAATACCCTAAGTACTCTATCTGCTACAAGCAAGCAATCAAGCGGAATTTTTCGATATCTAAATGGAACATCTAACATTCGTTGCGTTTATAGAATTGATCCAAAATGTTTAGTTGCTGAATTTCTAAATTCAGGCTATGTTAAAGATTCTTATGGGAGGAGATCAATGGTGGGTTACGTCTTTACTTTGGAAGTTCTATCATTAGTTGGAAGGATACTTTACAACCATCAGTTATTTTGTCTACCACAGAGGCATAGTATATTGCTTTGATTGAAGTTGCAAAGGAAGACATCTAGTTGAAATGTTTAGTTGGAGATCAGGCTATTGTATATTATGTCAGTCTCAGTGCAATATGCCTATCCAATTGTCATGTTCATCGTGAGAAGACAAAGCACACTTGTCATGTATCACTTCATTCATTATGAAAAGAGGATCAATATGAAGGGTGGAACAACAGATAACCCACCTAATATGTTAGGTTCAAACATTATTTGGACTAGCTCAATGTCGATAGTTGGCAACCCTAATGAGGGCTGGTGGCAACAAAGCTTATTATATTTCTCAAAGGACTCAATTCAAGATGGGGATTGTTGTTATGCCTTGAATCTAATCATCTATTTTGTTAAACCTATTTGAAGAATCGTTTCTCTGTACTGCCCGCAAGAAGGGTGGGCAAAGCCTGTTGCCCCTGATCAAAACAAAATTCTATTTGGGAATTTAAATGTCGTTGTTTTTGGGTTCTGTTTATAATGGGAGTATTAGGGTTAGAGTTCTTTGTATCCTATGTATTTTTCCTTTCTCCATATATATTGAAACCGATTGCCCCAACTCAAGGATGTTGCCCAGTTAAGGGTGAATTTCGTAAATCTTTGCGGACATGTCTTTGCTTGTTTGGTTTGTGCATATTTACTTACGCAACTCGCAACAACATGCCTTCACACATACAGTAGGGTATGTTTAAGGACCCTTTCATTGTACCACCACGAGAATTTGGGTGCACTTGCTTCATTCACAGTCTTATCCATGTAAAGGAGAAATCGGGCAACCATAATATCAAACAGTTTTTTTCTCGGATACTATCTCACTCAAAAAAGGTACAAATGTAGTGGTCTCCTTAGCGGAAAAAGATATATTATCAAGGATGATATCTTCTTTGAGAATCAGTTATACTATTCCACCTATGCCTTCAAGGTAAGAACTTTGGTGAAGGACATAAATGTGAATTTTTCACTATTCTGATGCTCAAAATTAACAGTGCAGTTTAGGCTGGTACTGCTTAAAAGAAGAATATAGAAGAAGAGGAGTCAGATGGCAGGAGCAAAGGATTTGACCAAGTCTTGGTTCATAGATAGACAAAGCGAGAATCGAACAACACCCATACCATTCCAAGCTCCCCTTCCTCCTGTGATCCAAATCAATATCCCAAACAGTAAAAATAAATTGATTGCTCCTCTTGCCTCCTTTTTTGAAAGTGATGTTGATGTTGATGACCAGGAGACATGGACTACAACCTACATTAGGAAGCACTTTTGCACAGTTCAAGCTCACAATATCAAAACTCTTTGGGATTGGTGTCGTGAGATTTTCAAGAAAAACTAAAGAGGGTCTTCTTCATAAAGCTAGGAGGGTGATTTTGTCCTGGATATTATGGGAGTTTTGGACCGTGGACCTTCTTCATAAAACTCTTTGAGGCTCATTTCAACGATCAATGCTTCTTCTTCAGGATTCTTTGGATCTAGATTACTAAGTTCCAACGGTTCTTGATTGTTCTCCATGATAAAAAAGAATTGGTCAAAGTCTGTATTTATCCTTAGCAAATGGCACGGGAAGTGCACACATCCAATCCATTGGATGTGTACACAGCAGCTAAGTCCCTTTCCTTTTCATTGTCTTTTTGACCTTCAATTGACTCTTGGTGACTCCTCTCTTTCTTGGTGGATTGCCGTGCAAATTATGGGCTATTTTTCTCATGTTAATGGCTGGGATTCACATATGGATTGCTGGCATTCCTTTGATTGCTGATTTGTTGAAGGTGCTATTTATATATCAAAGATGAATCATGTACTGTTCAAGAAAGAAGCTAGATGTCGAATAACTATGCCTGTGGTGTATCAAATGAAAGTTGAATTTAATGGATGGCTTTGAAGTTGAAGATTATTCGATCTTTTGGCAATGGTTTTAGTGAGATTAATTATCTGGCAGAAGCCTTGGCGTTATACCATGGAATTAGATGTGTGCACTGCAGTTTCGTTCTTTTCTAAGACCTTTTTTCATTCCATTATAGTCTTTATCAAATCTAATAGGATTTTCAAATTTCCGAACCAACAAATAAGCAAAGCTGGAGAGCATATAAACTTGAAATATTTGATTTTTGGTGGACTAGAGTCTGGAATATTTTCTTGGTGATTTATTTTTGAAGTGCATACATCATGTATGCACAACAGTTCAGTTCGCTCTCTTTTTTGTGAAGTTTATTCATATATAACATGGTGATTCAGGTTGCTAATCACTGGCATTTACTATGTTTGACCTGGACAAATACGAGGTAGGAATGGACCTTCTACATCATTTTTTAAGCTGCTTTCATGAGTTCGGGCGGTTCAGTCTGGGAAATCTTCTTTGACAAGATAAATGTTGAACATAAGACTAAACAATCATTGGCAGCTAGAGGCTTATGAAGATAAATTAATGGAGCATTGGGAAACAGCGTTTAGAGATTGGGATAATCTCTTAAGTTACTGAAACCTCAGCTTGAATGATTATTGGCTTGACCTGTGGCTAATAACATATGCTGCTGAAGGGAAAACATTGGGGGTAAACTCAATGTTGAACTGAATCAAGAGAGTTAATTATGAAAAATCACAAATATTGCGGATTGGCATAGATCTAATATATAGAAACATCTATAATCTTCTTTTCAAACTAGAAAGACGTTGCTGCTGGATAGATTGATGAAGCTGAACTGAAGGCCAAAGTGAAAAAGGATGAACTTGAATGGCTGATACGGGAAATTGTTTCCTCAGTACAAGTTCAACTGGAACTTGCACTTTATTTGTTTCGAGTTTTAAAGTTACCCATTACTCATATTGTTCATATGCCTTGAATCCTAACTATCTATTATTTTGCCGAAGCTAAACTGAAGGCTAAAGTGAAAAGGTTGAAGTTGAACTGCTGATACGGGAAATTGTTTTTTCAGTACAAGTTCAACTGAAGCTTGCACTTTTTTTGTTTTTGAGTTTCAAAGTTACCCTTTGCTCTTACTTATTGTTGATATGCCTTGAATCCTAGCCATCTATTTTGTTGAACCGAGAAACAACTAATGCCCCCATCCTCACCCCCTCCCACACACCAGCCCCTATGTGCCACCATACCCTACCAACTCGGGGAGTTAACTAGGATTTCTATATGGGTATTTCGATCCGTCTGCATCCGGGATCCATTTGTATGGGAGTATTATATAAACTTCCCAAGAGTTAGGGCTTTATGTAACCTATGTTATTTTTCTTCTCCTCAAATAGTGAAACCGATCGCCGCCACCCAAGTGTGTAGTCCAGTTATGGATGAATCTTTTATAAATCCGTGCAATGTTCATGAAAGCGGGTTAAGCAACCACATATGTTTGTGTGTACCTTTCAGTGCACCGCATACCTAAAGCCCCTTATTACGCGCCCCTTGCGCATATGCGGACCACATATGCGATGTGGAGTGATGCAAACTGTACATATGCGTACCAGCGCCCGCTTCAAGCTCTTGCAGCATCATCGTATAATCAGATCTGGATCTTAAGATCCAGATACGGGTTAGGGTTTAGGTGAACTGATTGCATCTTATTTCTCCTCCAGAACCCCCGACAGGGTTGCAAGCTCTCGATCTTGAGCCCCCAGCCTTGTCCAACATGTGTCTCTACCACCGTCTGAAAGCCCTCCACCTACGTGTAAAGCTCCTCAGCCTCCAACTCCTCTGTGTGAAGCTCCTACGCCTCCATACTGCAAAGCTCCTCCGCCTCCAACTTCTCTGTACGAAGCTCCTCCCCCTCTTTCTCCTCCGTACGAGGCTCTTCAGCCGCCCAACTCCATCGTGACCGTGCGAAGATCAACCATGATCATGCAAAACTCCACCAGGTAACCCTACATCCCTCTTTTCTCTCATTGCAAGCTATTTTTTCTGTTTGATTTTTGAGAGCCAACTTAGGTTTGTTGAATGACTATTTCTCTTAGTCCATACTTAGAACAATGTCTAGGCATATAAAATGATCATCGTAATTGAATTGTACTATATTGTATTATTTCCAAGTAGAAAATATTTATGCTAACATTCAACTAGGGTTTGTTGAATGGTTATTTTTTTGAAAGAATTTAGGATATAATTAAGTATGTATTGCAATTTTTCAAGTATAAAATGTTTATGCTAACATTCAACTTAAATCTGTTGAATAATTAGTTTTCTGAAATAATTTAAGATATGACTAGGTGTGCAGTTCTATAAATTTAATATAATGTTTAGTATGAATTTAGGTCTATTTTTGAATTCAGGCTTGTAGTTCAATGTCAATTATTATGTGTGGTAGCTTTTATATTTGATATTTGATTGATAGAGATTGTCTTGACCTGTACATGAAAGTCATTTTTCTTAGATCTTCTGTTGGACCACATTTATTCATAATTCAATTCAGTTGGAGTCATCTTTGTAAATATTTTTTTTATTTTTAAATAAAAAATTAGGAAACCATGTAGAACTGCATATACCCAACGTATGCCCCCGCATACCGCTTAATCTCTATTCAGTGACATGTCCGAATGCATACGCATACCGCTTTCATGAACCTTGAATATGTGCATTTACGTTTTTGCTTGTTTGATCGTATTTGTGTTTGTTTGCTTCTGCTACTTACAACACTTACTTGTATACCTGATGAAGGGCTCCTTATGTAAGTTCTCATGTTTTGATGAAATAGAGTTGCTACCCGAGTCACCAAAATCTGGCTTATTAATAAAAGAAACGTATATTAGGAAGCACCTACAATTACTAAAAGAGCAGGAGAAATGTTCCTCCAAAATATTGCAGTCAAAAATACGATTTACTCTCAAATAAGAATGGTTCATGTTGATGTGCCTTGAATCATATTTAAAACTGTAGAGAAAGTCCTATTTGTTTTGGGATTCAAAGTCATGTTAAAATATGAAGTTCTATTTCTTTTAGGATTTATTTGTGCAGGAGGAGGTACTATATAAACCTCTATAGGGTTAGTGTTTTAAATCATCTCTCGGTGCTCCAGTTGTCCACCATATTAAGGCCACCGCGGCCACCAACGATGTAGCCCAGTTACAAGTGAACCTTGTAAATTTGTTTGTCTTTGTGCTTGCTTGATTGATCGACTGTGCATGTTCCACATAGGGTTTAAATAGGTATATACTCGTTTGTTGTGAATCGTGGAAGACGAACATGCACAAATGATCAATCAAGTAAGCACAAAGACATGGAATTACAAGGTTCACCCATAATTGGGTTACATTCTTGGCAGCAATGGTGGATCTCTCTTAATATGGGGGAAAATTGGAGTACAAAGAGATGATTCAAAACACTAATCCTATGGAATTTTATATATAATCTTCCCCCACACAAATAAATCCCAAAACAAATAGGACTTCAAATTCTAATAGGACTTTGAATCACAAACCAAATAGAACTTTGTTTGTAGGCTTAAATAGGATTCAAGGCATATCAAAAATTTCCACCTTGAATTGAATCATCTGAGAGGCTTAGCCAAGCTTCACCCTATAAAGGCTGACTAAAAGGGTTAAAATACAATCTGAATCCAGACGGATCATCTAATCAATTAGGATCCAATAATGTCCACCTTGGATAGGGTTCAAGGGATATCCAAGAGGACGCATTTATCCCCAATGGTAACAAGCCACGTGAGAAGAAATGAAGGCACTTAAAAAAAGCATAGGATGTCATGGATATATGAGAAGGCTTTTAAATTGTAGGGTTTAAATGGATATGTATCGTAATGGATAGGTTGGCAGATATAAAGCCGGACTGTTGTAAAAGGATACACATAAAACTACATGATCTATTATCTGGAGACATTTAGACCTATAGCGAATATTGATTTCGTTAGGATCATTACCTCTCTCTTTCTATTATCAAAATTATTCTCTCCCTAACTCATTGTTATTTTTGGGCAGTGCCTAAGTCAACTAGATCTGAAAAATGTGTTCCTGAACAGTAATTTGACAAAGAAAATCTACATGGAATTTCTTCCTGGTTATGAGCAACTTGGCAACTAATATAAATTTAGAAAATAATTGTATGGTCCAAGACAATCTTCATAGTCTTATTCTAAATTGGCCATGTGAAATAAAATTGGAGAAATCAATATGAAGGAAGGCAAAGTGAATGAATGCATCTCAAACATAAGGAATTTAACTCACTCACTGCCATCTCTACCATTCAATCAATTCCTCATGTTGACTCTAGGGTCACATGTTGTCGCCAGCGAGGGTTTCTACGTGAATTAATTTCAGAATGGATTTTGTGGTTGATTAGTTTCTAAATCATCAAAAAAAATAAAGTTTTACCATCCCATAGGATTTATACCTCGATATCTCCGCATGGGCATTTTATCAATATGAACTTGGGTTTGTACATAGGGTATATGTTCATATTCCATCGCTTCTTTGTGTGACAAGTTGTGAACCTCTCACTTCTTCATAGTCATATCTGTTTATTCTGTTGTGTAAAGTTGCATAACGAATAGATTGCAACCTTTTCCGTATGTTGACTAACAGTATTGATAATACCAGCAATTTAAGATCATTTTGGCTCAAACCAAGCACTTGGGATTGAAACCAAGTCTCAACTTTAGTTTATATGTAGTATTAATTCTAGCCAAAATGTTATAAAATGTGACGAAACTGAACCATGCTCATTATGTTGTTGCTATAACAGAAATGAATGAAATGAGAACGGTTCTAACCTCATTCGTCTCTGACCCTGTTGCTATATAGCCGTCAGACACAGAGAGCCCAACAAAATTCTGAAACCAAGATGAAAATGTAATCGATAAATCCCTCTAGTGTGAACAGAACAGGGTGTATTTTGATAAATATGGATGACTTCAAACTCATGAGAAAGTATTTTAAGCAAAAAATAACTGTTTCCTAGCTCGTAGCACAGAGTTAACACAAACTCTGAGATTGGAAAATGTCATGGGAGGAACAATATGCGTGAGTGAGGCAGCTGCCCCCCCCCCCCCAGTCGCATGTTTTCTTTGCCTGTAATTTTGGGAATGCAAGTGTTCTTATACTTAAAGTGCAGCTGATCGTGACGGAAGTTACATGATAAGCTACATAGAGTAACTGAATCTCCACGATCCAACTACAACTTGTTCTTTTGTTGACCACACAATCTCTCAATGTGCCAGCATCTCCTCTAGTCAGTAGTTGAGCAAAATTCCATTATCATACAACTATAAAAAAGAATTACCTATTTACATTGCGGAAACTTTTTTTTGACCAATATCTCTTGAAGAGGCAGCTAGCTCCTTCAATAGACATTTCTTATGGTAATATCAGGTCAGTTACTCTCTTTTTCCTGTTGTTGCTGCTTTTTTTCTGTGATCATCCATGTGCTAGAGTTAGATTGGTGGTGGCAGTGGTGGTTCAACCCCTCCTTTCTCTTCTCCTCCTTTGAAACCTTATATGACCTCATTTTGTTGAAGATTAATTTGGTTCTTTTGGTGATTTATATTGTATATAGAATAGTGCTGGGAGAAAAAGACAATATGTTTATTCCAGAAATCCTAGACTCTCTTATATAGAAGAGAGATCTATGGGTAAATTACATAAGATAGACATGAGAGAAATAAAATAACAGAAACGGTACATCAGGACATATAGAAATATCTCTACAATCCCCCTCAAGATGGAGCATAGATATCGATCATGCTCATCTTGGATGAACACTTCTGAAATGGTGCCCTGAGCAATGCCTTAGTAAAGATATATGTTGTTTGGTCTCCTGAACTGACATGAGAGGTAGAAATCAAACCCTTCTGGATCATATCTCTCGTATAATGGCAATTCATCTCAATATGCTTGGTTCTTTCATGGAATGCAGAACTATTTGCAATGAATAAAGCACCTTGATTATCACACTATAGCTGCATGGGGAGAGGTACGTCGATGTGCGGATCTGCTAACACTGCTCACACCCACATCATTTATGTGCTTGCTTGAGCCATAGCTCTGTATTCTGATTCAGCACTTGATCTAGCCACCACTGTTTGCTTCTTACTTCTCCAAGACATAAGAGAACCGCCCACAAACACAGCAAAGCCTCAAGTAGACTTTCTATCCTTGGGGCATCCTGCATAGTCTGCATCCGCATATGCAGACACGGAAAGAGTTGCTCCCTTCCTGAATAATAATCCTGCACCTGAAGAAGATTTTAAATATCTCAAAATCATGTATATAGCATCCATATGAACCTGTCGAATCTACTATATGGACTGACTCACCCGACTCACTGCAAAGGAGATATCGGGTCTAGTAATAGTGATATAGAGGAGCTTTCCAACCATCTCTCTATATCTTCTTCTGCCAACGTCCTCGGTATCATCATCATATAACTTCATACTAAGATCCATTAGTGTACTAGATGGTCGACACTCGACACCCAAACATACTTGTCTTAGCAAGCATGTCTGTAACATATTTCCTTTGGGTCATCACAAGACCCAGCGTATTCCTAACAGATTTCAACCCTAAGAAGTACCTTAGATTACCAAGATCCTTGGTAACAAAGTGACGGTCCAGAAATTCTTTTGCCATCTTTACCATTTGCACATCATCTCCCGTAACAAGTATGTCATCCAATTATACCATAATACAACGGTACCTTTAGGTGTTTTCTGCACAAAGAGTGAATGATCTGTATTTGGCCTCTTGAAACCTTATCTCTCAATCAGATATGAAAGCTTATGAAACCATGCCCTTGGACTTTGCTTAAGGCCATATATTGCCTTATGTCATCTCCACACCTGCTGACACTCCCCCTCAGCAGCAAACCCAGGTGGTTGCTGCATGTAAACCTCCTCCTATAGATCACCATACAAAAATGCATTTTTAACATCTAGCCGAAACATAGGTCAATCACGTACCACAACAACTGTAAGAAGTACACGGAGAGTAAAGTGTCGAGCCACTGGAGAAAACGTATCCAAGTAATCAACTCCGTAAGTCTGAGTAAATCCCTGCGCTACTAATCGTGCCTTGTAGCGATCTAGGCTGCCATCTACATGATATTTGACAAAAAAAACCAACTTGCAACTGACAATAGACACTCCAGGAAGTGGTGATACCAAACTCCAGGTACCACGTGATCGCAGTGCAGCCATTTCTTCTTCCATAGCTAAATGACAACGGCCATCCTTCAAGGCCTCCTGATGATTCCGTGGAATGTCCACGGTAGATAGAGCCACTGCAAATCTCTGAAAGTCTCGTATTAGGCAGTGAAAGGAAACCTAAGAAGCAACACCTCCTGCATCTGTGAGCTATCCCCCTGCAATGAACTCTGCACAGATAAATCTCCAGACTCGTCGTTAGACACAATGTTATCAGAACAAACCTGGGGTGTAGTGGCCATGGTTTAAAAAACGAGCCTCGAGGTGCAAAGCACTCGAAGTGAAACGGGGCGTTGAAAAGTCTCCCTGAGGCGACCGCCTCAGACCCCCCGGCAGAGGCGAGGTAAGGTGTTGAGGCGGGGAGAGGCGCAAAGTGAGGCGTTAAGGGCTTTTTCAAGTATTTTTTTTAAAGAAAAAATTGTCCTATTCGTATTTTCATATGTTTATAAATATTTTGTTGTTGAGTATATGTTTATGCAAGATGAATGCTTAAATTTGACCACTTTCATATTCATATGCTTAAATTTGATCTCTTTCATATTCATATTTAACATTAACATGTCCAATTATTTCAATAAACTCTTGTTATTACACCTTTAAACATATAAGAAAGCGTATACAAATTCGAATACCCATATAAGAAAAAAATTGGACGGGGACGCTGCCCCCTGCAACCCCCGCAAGGGGGGACCAACCTGGGCCTCCCTAGGCTCGCTGACCGGGCAGCGAGAACCCCATACTGGTAGGGTATGGTGGCACAGGGGAACATCATACTGTTCTTCATCTGGTTCAGTAGAACATATTATTAGGATTCAAATCATATGATTCATATCAACAACATGGATATCTTTAGTGGCAACTATAGCCAATACCTTTTTGATAAAAAATTTTTTAGAGATAGTTATAGCCAATGATTTCCTTTTGATTTGGTAGAAATTTAGTAGAAAGGTTTATGGCATTAATATATCCTTTTTTTTTCTTGTTCTTATCTTCATAATATCAACATATATTACATTGTTATATACTATATGTTTGTCAGATTATATTATTTCACTAATAAATATATTTATTATAAATTTTATAATTATTTTTCTATACAAACTGAGGCTTACACTCGACTGCCTCGAGGCTACGCCTCGCCTCGCTTCCAGGGAAAACATCTTGTTCCGCCTTTCGTTTTTTCAAACCTTGGTAGTGACCGATGGGCGTGGATCATGAGCAGAAGCAGTCTGACGGGTATAGAATTTAGGTAATGGTGGAACAATAGGAGGTGGTGGAGGAGATGGTGGAGGAGGTGGTGGTGGTGACTGACTCACAGGTGGTGGAGGCACGTAGATCTCCTCATCAGACTCTGACGAAGCCAACATGTTACATGTAGGAGAGAAATACATGACAACTCAAAAAAAGTGACATCTGCACTGATATAGTATTTCCTGCGCAATGGATCATAACACCTACATCCTTATGGGTCCTCGAGTACCCAACAAACACACATTTAACAGCTCTAGGAGAGAGCTTGTCAAGTCCTGGAAGCAACTGGTGGACAAAAGCCACAGAACCAAACACACGAGGAGTGAGCAAGAACAATTCTTTCTCAGGGAAAGCGATAGAGTAAGGAATTTTCTCACCCAAGACAGACGACGACATGCGGTTGACCAAGTAGCATGCTGTGAGAACGGCATCGCCCCAGAACGAATGTGGGGCACGACTCTGAATGAGAAGAGTCTGAGTGACATCAAGTAAATGGCGATATTTCCTTTCTACAACACCATTATGTTGAGAAGTGTAAGCACAAAGCGTTTTATGGATAATACCACGGGATGAAAGAAAGTGGGGACAAAGCACGAGTATAGAATTCCAAAGCATTAATCAGTTCGTACAATTTTCACAGAGGTAGAGAAAACATCCTGCACTTCATTGATAAAATTTTTTATTATATCCCCATCTTCAGATTTATTTTTCAAAAGAAATGCCCAAGACAAGTGAGAAAAATCATCCACAGCAACCAGATAAAAACGGTGTCCCTAGTGATCATGAACACGACTCGAACCCCAAATGTCAATATGAAATAAATCAAAAGGAGAGCTACTGCTCCGACTCTGACGACTAGGAAAAGCAGAACGATGATGCTTTCCCAACTGGCATGCCTCACACTGGAAAGAAGACCCAGGTGAAATCTGAGGCAACATACGACACAACTTCTGAAGAGGGAGGAGACCAAACCGCAGGTGCCAGGAACAAGGAGAAACAGGTCATGTTGCAAACGAGGAAGCACCAGCATAGGGAGTCCGAACAAGACGATAAAGACCGCCCTTCTCACGGCCACACCCAATCACTTTGCCCGTAAGGATGTCCTGAAAAACAAGAGACAATGGGTCAAAAATAGCTCTACAGTGCAAATCTTTTGTAATCTGACTAATGGATAACAAATTCATAGAGAAATAAGGGGCATATAACACATTCTGTAGACACATGGAAGGTGTCAAACATATCCCCCCCTGACCAGTGATTGGAGAATATGTCCCATCTACAATAACAACAGTTCTTCCTAGTGGAACATGTCTATAAGATATAATCCAATCTCTATCTCCGCATAAATGGTGTGTAGCCCCAGAATCCATAATCCAATCAGTAATCTCAGAGTCATGACATGATGTAAGAGCAAAAATACTATCTGAGGTACTGGTCGTGGCAGACGTACTGGCAGACGTAGAGGCAACAACATCTGATCGACCACCAGAAGAGGAAGAAGAAGCAGAGGGCATGATATCCCGCAGTCTAGCAACAAAGTCATCAAATCTCTGATAAAAGAAGAAGCAACATGAGGCTCAACCTGCTCTGCAACACGGGTTGAAGCCGGAAAACCATGCTTGGAATAGCATGTGTCCTCTGTATGGCATGGTCAATGACAGTGCGTACATGGCTGACGAAGGCGACCTCCTCTACCACGAGGTCCACGTCCACGAGAAAACGAAGATCCTCCTCGAGGCTACCATAGCCGAAGAAGACTGGCTAGCGGCTGCAGATGGAACAGTAATCCTACTAAGTCTGTGGAATGCTTCCTCCATTGGAGGAATAGTGGAATCCGTAAGAATCTGGGAGCGAGCAGTCATCATACTCCAGATCAAGAGTTGCTAGGAATACACCGACCATGGTAGCATTACTGTATGTCTTTTGCTGCTCTGGAGTCGCCGTTAGAGGCATAAAACTATGGAGCTACTCAAACATCCCATGTAAGGATGTATACAATGAATGAAGAGGGTGTCTGTTCTGCTTCCTGTGAATATGTCATGCTAAAGTTGGAGGATATTTGCCTCGTTCCTCGCTTGAGAATATGTTGCTGCGAGGATATCTCACATCGCCCTAGCAGGAGGCTGATGTAGTACATCATTAGCGATCTCAGTCATCAATGTACCAGAGAGCCAAACTTTGACATAAGCATCATCAGCCTCCCATGAGGCGTTTACTCCAGTTTTCTCCAACGGCTCATCCTCGGTAAGAATATGCTTCTTACCACTCAACTTCACAAGGCCCATGAATTGCATAGCTCAAAACTCATAGTTTGTTCCGTCCATTTTGACTATAGGTGTTGGACCTCTGAATGCGTTGGTAGATGGAACATCAACCTTACTTTCGGACATGTAGCCGATGGAGGAAGACCAGGAACTAAAGACATACGAGGATAGTTGTCTACACGGACATGTGGGGATTTGGTTGCACGTGTAGACTCAAACTGCAACCAACCCCATCAATGAGACGAAGAATGCACGAGAAGAGATGATGAATCACGCGTAGACGGACAGGGTTACACTGTTTGGCGCACTTCGTGCGCGTGAGCGAGTCACGGCACACAGGTGATGCGGGGCCCGTGGCTGGAGGCGCACATGCCGCGTACAGGCGACACAGATGGCCTACGACGTAGGGGCGGGGCTAGGAGCGTGCATGCCAATGCAGGGGTGGGGCGACGCATGGGCTTGAAGGTGGGGTTAGGCTTAGCGTACGAGATCTCTGGTGTAGGACCGCCGCTCTGATACCATGTTGGGAGAAAAAGACAATATGTTTATTCTAGGAACCCTAGGCTCTCTTATATAGAAGAGAGACCTATGGGTAAATTCCATAAGATAGACATGAGAAAAATAAAATAACAGAAACGGTACATCAGGACATAGAAATATCTCTAGAAATAGTGATTTCATTCCACTTGGAATTATATATAGAATTATTTTGTTGAATATTGCCTTTTGTTGGAAGTTGATTTTTCTTCATTCATTAATTCCGATCTCATAAAGACAATGGAATATGTGTGTTTTTGTCATGTGGGTACTTGGGTGAACCAAGTTGATGTGGCTCACAAGTCAATTTCATCCACGTGGGCCCATGACCTAAAAAATCAAACATCGGAGGTGAAATGACATAATTGATTAAGTGGATAAGTATGCCTAATAATGAAGGAATACGATAGGAAAATAATTTCTAACGGGCTAAGTAGCATATTTGAAATGGTCTGTCTTAAAACTTAGGTTAAATGCTTCTAAGATGAAGAGATGAAATCTAGTCTTCGGAGGGTGGAGGAGAACACGTGCAAGTTGCCAATGATATGTGTTAGAATTATTATTGTTAGAATTATTATATTACAATTATGTTTGTACCCTTTCGGGTTCGGTAACCTTAACCCTTCGGGCTCCGTAACCTTTAACCCTTCTGGGGTATTTATGTATTTTTCCTCTTGTACTCTCTAGGGTTTTCTCTCTATATAAGAGACCCTAGTCCTGTGGAAAAGATATCTCATTTTGTCTCTCTTCTCCACAAGGTATCAGAGCAACGATCCTAAATCGGGATTCTGACCAAAAATCCCCACCGCCACCTTCAAACCTCGCAAAAGACTGCGTGGGCCATCTTCCCTGAATTAGGGCCCCGCACAAGGTCCCCCAATCGCCTCCAATGCAACAGCCCTCCCGTTAGCGCTATCCTGCACTTTTAGGACCTCCTACGAAGGTCGTCAGCCCCACAGCTACCCTCCACGGGTACCGTAGGACTCTTTGGAGCTCCAAAACTCATCATGGACCGCTTCCAAGAATCCAGATCTGCTATCCATTGAGGATTTTCAGCCCTTCTTCAAGGGCAAACATGAGTTCTAGGGCATTTTTTAGCTCTTATATGCATCCTTAGTTGATCACAGGATCGTCTTTCTATTTTAAGACCACCATGGCGCCTTCTTCTACCGAGACAATCCCTTGGCCACGAATATTATGGCACAAGGCACTACTATCAAACTCAAGGGCACAGAAAATTACATGCTCTGGTCTCGATCTTTTATAGTGTTCATTGGTAGTCAGAGGAAACTCTACATTTTGACTAAAGATCCTTTAGATGAGAACGACAAAGAATACGACAACTGGCATACTGACAACTATTTGGTTATTAGCTGGATGACCAACAGTGTTGAGGCTCACATTGCCTCAAATCTTCTTTACAAAAATACGGCCAAGGAAATATGGGAGGATCTCGAGCAAACATACTCCCAGAAGAAGACGAAGTCACGCCTTGCAGACAATTATAGGTGAATCTGGTCGGCATCTCAAGGTGATTCCACCCTCATCGAGTACTACAGGCATCTATCCAGCCTGTATGAGGAACTTGCAATATTCCAGCCCTCATGTTGCACCAAACAAATACAAGAACGTTCTGACTGGCAGGTATACCGCTTTCTTGATGGCCTGCATTCTAGATACCATACAGCAAAGGAGCAATTTCTTATATCAGACACACTGCCAACAATGAAGACCATCTTTGTCCGACTTGAGGAGCTTGAGACATCTGTTTCCCGACCTCCTGTCTTACCTTCAACAGAGAACTTTGCACACATCGCCTCATCTGGGCGAGGAGGCAGATACGGCTTGCGAGGAGGATGCGGTCGTGTTCCAAGTCATGGTCGTGGACAAGAATCAGGACAAGGTCGTGACTTTAGTCGTAGTCGTAGGCGAGACTCTACTGCTCCATGCACTCACTGTGGTAGGTGGAACCACCCGAGTGAACTATGCTGGCAGAAGTTTGGCGTACCTTCTTATCACACCAATAATTCTTACGATGATGCCTATGATGTGGAAGAGGCATTGCCTACCTCCAGTGGCAAGATTGTTCATCTTAATGATGCATATTACTCCCGCCTAATGCAGATCCTTCAGACTCCATGGCCTACCACCACTAGTAACACTACAACTACTACTATCGCTCCTACTCCAGCTTGGATTATTGATTCTGATGCCTCTACTCATCTCACTAGAGAAGGTAGTCTGCTCACCTCTTCCATACCATCTACCTCTATGAAGTCAATTCGAGTCGCTAATGGGACTCAATCACATATTACTACAGTCGGAACTATGGAATTCTCTTCCAAGCTCCGACTTTCAGGGGTTCATTGTGCTCCTGATTTTCCTCTTAGCTTGCTGTCAGTTCACAAGCTTTGTGTTGAGCTTCACTGTTGTGTGATATTTGATGAGTCTTGTTGTTATTTTCAGGACATCCGAGTGAGGCAGTTTTTTGGTGGGGGTCATGAGAAGAACGGCCTATATTACCTTGACATATCCTCAGACTCCAATTTTGTTGGTGTTGCATCTATCTCCGAAGATCCACTCCTATGCCATCTGCACCTTGGGCATCCCTCTGCCAAGGCCATCTCCATGATGTTTCCTGAACTCTCTGCTCTGAAGCCCTTTCAGTGCGAGGCATGTGAGTTCGGAAAACACCATCGAACTTCATTTCATGTTCGTACTGAGTCCCGTAGTACTGTTGCTTTTCATCTTGTTCACTGTGATGTTTGAGGACCTTGTCCGATCCGCACATTAAGTGCTCATCGCTATTTTATAGTTTTCGTTGACGATTATAGTCGATCTTCTTGGGTCTATCTAATAAAGGAGCGTTCGGAGATTAATCAAATTGTCAGAAATTTCTTTCAATATGTTAAAACTTACTTTTTTAGCATTGTTAAGATCATTGGTACCGACAATGCTCTTGAGTTAACCCAACATGACTTGACCTCTTTCTTTGCATCCCAAGGAACTGTTCACCAAACATCATGTCCATATACCTCACAATAGAATGGTATAGCTGAGAGAAAACTCCGACACTTGCTAAATGTTGCCAGATCTCTTCTTAGTCAAATGAGTGTTCCTAAACAATATTGGGGAGATGCTATCCTTACTGCAGTGTATCTCATCAACCGTGTTCCTTCATCTGTTCTCAAAGGGACAGCTCCACCTTACTTTATCCTACCGAGTCTCCTTTTCCTATACCACTGCGAATTTTTGGTTGTATTGCATTTGTTCATAACGTTCATGCAGCTGACAAATTATCCTCTCGTGCCATCAAATGCGTCTTTCTTGGGTACTCTCGTACCCAAAAAGGTTATCGCTGCTATGATCCTGTTGGACGTCGATACTATGTATCTGCCGATGTCACCTTCTTTGAACAAACAAGTTATTTCACACAGACTGTGAGTGACATTCCTCTGGACCTCCCTCTACCAATCGTCTATACTCGCCAGCGTACCTCTATACCTTCTACACCAGTGTCTGTACATTTGCCTGTCCCTTTTATGCAGGATAATGCAGGATGATATGACCACTTCGAGTGCTCCCACCACTATTGTCTCGGATGTACCTAGGGAGCTTCCAATAGCTCTACACAAGCAAAAAAGGAAATGTATGTATCACCCCATATCACATTTTACTTCTACAGGTGGTTTATCTAGTTGTGACAAGAGATTTGCAGATACTCTGAATGCTATTACCATCCCGAGAGATCATTTCAGTGCAATGCAAGATCATGGTTGGCGACAGGCCATGGATGAGGAGATGGATGCACTTACCTCCCGGGGCACGTGGGATCTTGTGACGTGCCCCTCGGGAGTTCGCCCCGTGGCTTGTCGATGGATCTTCACGACCAAACAATCGCCTGATGGTTCTATTGACAGGTTGAAAGCCAGATTTGTTGCCAAAGGTTTCACACAAACCTTTGGAGTTGATTATTTTGAGACCTTCTCGCATGTTGCCCGAATGGGGTCGATAAGTACCATTGTCTCTGTTGCTGCCAACAAGGCTTGGCCCATTTATCAACTTGATGTGAAGAACACCTTTCTATATGGTGATCTTAAGGAGGAGGTCTACATGATGCAACCGCCGGGGTATGTAGTCGAGGGGGAGCATGTATGTCGACTACGGAAGGCCATTTATAGTCTGAAGTAGAGCCCAAGGGCATGGTTTGACAGGCTCACTACGGAGATCAACACACTTGGTTTTCAGAGGACAACATCTGACTACTATGTCTTTGTTAGACGATGGTCTACTGGCATGATCATCCTTGCTGTCTATGTTGATGATATGGTTATCACAGGAGACAATGTAGATGGTATTCATGAGACCAAGGCTTTCCTC
The DNA here is from genome assembly GCA_037367405.1 of Ottelia alismoides. Lineage (NCBI taxonomy): Eukaryota > Viridiplantae > Streptophyta > Magnoliopsida > Alismatales > Hydrocharitaceae > Ottelia > Ottelia alismoides. The sequence goes on from JAZKJV010007096.1 coordinate 153,682, forward strand.
CAGAAGGTCTTTGTCACGAAAGATCTCGGCCAACTTCATTATTTTCTTGGCATCGAAGTAATGCGCACTACAGAGGGGCTCCATCTTTCACAGAAAAAGTATTGCCTCGATATTCTGACTGAGGCAGGACTTCTTGGATGCAAACCATCTGGCATCCCTGCAGAAGTGAGAAAATATTCAACATTTACTAATCCACCTTTTGAGGATGCAACACGATATAGAAGCTTAGTGGGAAAATTACTCTATCTCACTGTTACTAGGCCAGATATATCATATGTTGTGAGCAGAGCCAGTCAACATATGGAGAAGCCTCTTTACAGTCACTGACAGAATGTTCTTTTGATCCTTCGATATTTGAAGGAATCTCCCGGATGTGGACTTTTCCATGGGGTGAATGGACACACTAATATCTCCTCCTATACAGATTCTGACTATGCTAGCTCTCTTGAGGACCGTTGATCCACTACGGGATACGCTATGTTTGTTGGGGATAATCTTGTCACTTGGCGAAGCAAGAAGCAGACAGTGGTATCCAAATCCAGTGCAGAAGCAGAATACAGGGCAATGACTCAGGCCACATGTGAGATCACATGGATTGTTTCTTTCCTAACAGAACTTGGCATGTCAGTGGCCACTCCTGTACCCTTATATTGCGACAACAAATCTGCTACGTAGATCGCCACCAATCCAGTTGTCCATGAGCGGACAAAACACATTGAAGTTGATTGCCATTTTATTCATGATGCAGTACGAGAAGGATGAATCAGCACTCCACACATCTTCACTGAACTACAACTTGCAGACAACCTCACAAAGGCTCTTCCAAGGAAGCGACAGATATGCTCCAACTTGAGGGGGAGTGTTAGAATTATTATTGTTAGAATTATTATATTACAATTATGTTTGTAACATTTCGGGTTCCGTAACCCTTAATCCTTCGGGTTCCGTAACCCATCAGGGGTATTTATGTATTTTTCCTCTTGTACTCTCTAGGATTTTCTCTCTATATAAGAAACTCTAACCCTATAGAATAGATATCTCATTTTGTCTCTCTTCTCCACAATATGCAACAAGTGTAGGGTTAATGTAGATAGGGATGTGCACGGTTCATGCGTTTGATGGGTACCCGGCCCGATCCATATGAGTCAACCCTAAACCAATTGGGACCCAACAAATCACACCGGATCGGGTATTTAACTCTCCTTGACCCATGACATACGGAGCTCTGATCCTATGATCCATGGGTACCCATGGATAGACCCATCGATACGGATGTAAAACGAATACTGTTTGGATATGAATGATATCAGAAATACTTTATATTAACTTAAATATGCATCTATTGAATGGAATGCACATGATATAAATATACGAAATATGCATATATCATAATGATTATACCAAATACGGTGAAAGATGGCATAAAATTAAGTTATGTATTATTAAAACAATCTACAATTATAATGATATACAAAAATGGATATACGAATACGGATACGAAGATTTGCAGATATCAAAATGTTATTCATGTATGTATCCATTTTAAAACGGAGACGGATATGAATGTCAAAATCCGTATAAGGGATATGGTAGTGGATTGATACAAATATATCCATACCTTTGCCTTGACCCTAGGGACTAGGTATGCAAACGCGTATGGATATATCCGTGTCTGAGTATTCGTTTTATGCAGATTTTGACATTTATGTCAGTATCTAATTTAAAATGGATATGAATATGTATATTATTTTGATATCCGCAGGCATATGTCTTGTTCATATCCGTATATGATTTTTATATAAATATTTTCCATCTAATTCATGTGTACATAAGCCAATCTATAAAGTATTTCTAATATTCGATTAGGATGGAATTTACAATCGTATCCGTCTTTTAAAGATATTGTAACATATATTTCATATTTGCCCCTATGTATATCAGCATCTGCATCTGTATTCGTATTTAAAATGAATAAGGATATGGTAACACTCATATCTGTATCCATATTTGTATGTTTGCATCCTTACTCAGGACCCATCGATAGTCATCAGATTCATTGATAGGCACGGATCGATACCATTGCCTTGACCTTCAAGATCCCTCGACGGGCACTGATACTGCACTTTCAATAATCGTGCACTAATATTGACTAAAAATGATAAGAAGATCAAGATAAATAATGACTTTAGACATTTTGATTTTTAAACATAATAGCAAGATTTGTATTGTTTGGCCTTTTTTCATCATTTTCATTTTAACACATCCCTATTTCGGAGTATTAACTTCAACAAATTTTGTTTGGCTTTGGATTTGTTTGTTTTGTATCCGTGGATACCCGTCCGATATCCATTTCACAAAATGGGTCTCCATTCTATGGAAAATCGCTTTGATTGAAGCGGATCAATCTGTTGATCCGATGTCATGGTTCAGATCGGGTCAAGTACAAGTGGAGCAAATTTTTGCCCTGTGAACACCCCTAAATGTGGATGTTTCTCATTTTGGATTCGTCGATTTATACCCCCACTTAACCCCCTAGGAACCTCACTCTCAAATTGATATGAAATACCCACCTTAGAGACCAACCAACACTTAAGGATTGACTTTGGAGTCTGGGAGAAGAATCTCCAAGGTGGTGTTGTCCTTGGGGAATCTTCTCCGAGAGCTAGTACCTTTAATTTAGCTTCTCACTAGTCGTTTAGTTAGCTTGTGCTATTGTTGGACTTCTTTTAGGTTGATGATCTTGATTGAACTCAGATTTAGGAAATTATTGAGGAGCATGAAGAAGGCACGCTCACTTCAAGAGGACAAATGTCATATTTGAGGTGGAGTGCATCTAAATCCCCTTCGACCTCAACTCTAAGAGGTTTCTTGAAGTCCTTGAACTGATGGTTGTGTTCGCACCCTTTATCTGTGTGGTAGAAGGGGGTTTGAACAACTTATGATATGAATTCTGAGTTTAAAATGGGTTTATATGCAGAATTGTGCATGGGTTGTGCTTCAAGTAGCGAAGTTCATCTACTTGTGTTTATTTTTCTTTGTGTTTGCTCAAGGATCCATCCCTATAAAGGGGAAGAACGCATTTTTTGTATGATCTCTATATTTTCAATTTTTTTTCTGAAGTTGGTGTCTTAGATAAAAGCTGAGATTCTAATTTTCATTATTTCACGTTCTAGACTGTCCAAGAGAAGAAAACATCCAATTAGTTTGCTCACCCAAGTGATGAGTTGACCAATTGAGCATGAGCTGCTAAGATACCAGGATTAGTTGACTGACCGTAAGGGTGATTCAACTAATCACTGGATTAGTCGACTATGAACAAGGATGTCAACCAATAGTCCAGTTGAGTCGACTAATAGCGTGGTTTTTACGCTTGTGTTCTTCCTGGTTGAATAATGATCCATGTTAATCGACTAGGCCAACCTTGAGTTGGTATGGACCTCTGTCTAGTCAATCATGAGCTTTTAAGTGGCTTTTAGACCTTAGTTGGGTAAACTCAGTGTAAGTCGACCAACAAGGTCTTAGTCGACTAGGGTTCTAGTAAGCCGACTCACTATCTTCCAACAATCCCCATGTCATGGTTAGTCGACTAAACTCAAGTGTTAGTCGATTGGTCCCTCTCTTAGTTGAGCAAGATTTGCTATTAAACCCCATGATCTTATGTTAGTTGGCTTATACAAGTTATAAATCGACTACGAGAAGTTTAATCGATTGTACTTAGTGTTGCATAAGTTGGTATTCAGTCAATAGGATCACAAAATATAAAATAAGCAATATTCAAATGCATAGAACTATTCGATTATGTATTTTCAAAATTATTCAAATATATAATTTTTTTAAGAAAAATAGTCCTGTATCTGTACATTCTATGTAACAATTCCATCCATGACTATACTTAAAAATTTTATTAGAATGGATAGTAGCCCTCAAACCTGATATGGTCTACATTGTACTAGCGGAAACCTGATATGGTCTACATTGTACTAGCGGAATCACAGGATCACACAATGACGGTTAGAGTTTTCTTAAGCTATCTAATTTGATCTTCCTATAGTAGCACTCATACGAGAATAAAGCTAGTGTTTCTTATTGTAGAGATATTTTTATGTTTTAGTATTACTTTTTATGCTCTATTAATGGTGTCCACAATATGTAATTTATCCATTGGGACTCTCCTCTATATAAGAGAGTCATAGGGTCTTATGAATCATATAGAATCATATTTCCACCAACATGGTATCAAAGTGATGGTCTTAGACCGGAGTTCTCATACCCACAAACCCTAGCCGTCGGAGCCACTGTCGCTTACCGCCACCACATTTTCCTGTAAAATATGTCCACCTCCACTCCACCTCCTCACATCTGCTTCTTCATCCCTATCTCGGCTAGGGTTGCAGCATGACATCAGTGGATGTCCTAGAGCATCATATTCGTAACCAAGTGATCACATACAATATGATTTTGAGGTTTCCAAGGTGATTTCAAATTGATAAATCACCCCTTTTGCCCTAAAACACACCACTTATTGATGGGAATGATTGCAATACGAGTCTACATCTGTAATCAATTCCCGTTACGTATGTGTAGACAAGTTTTTTCCTTGATTTATAAGTCCCAGTATTTGGATTTGGTATCATGTCAAAAAAAGGTTAATACTTCCTCCACATGCACCTTTCGAGGTCCGACGCCAATAGCCAAGATGGATGGAACAAACTACGAACTTTGGGCCATGCAATTCATGAGCTTGATGCAGTCTACTGGTAAGAAGCATATTCTTACCAATGAGGAGCCGGTGACAAGATTGGAACGAATATCTCATGGGAGGCTGATGATGTATATGCACGCATTTGGTTGACTGGTACGTTGATGATAGAGATCGCCAACAATGTTCTGCATCAGCTCACTGTTAAGGCAATGTGGGATATTATTGAAGCTACCTATTCATAGGCAAGAAATGAGACGAAGATCTTGCAGTCACATCAAGACATATTCACTATCAAGCAAAACGGACGACCCATGCACTCTATATAGACATCTCTCCAAAGCATGTTCAAAAAGCTTCACAGCTTCATGCCTTTTTCCGCTACACCTGAGCAGCAGAAGGAGTGCAGGAGTGCTACAATGGTTGGCGTCTTCTTATCACCACTTGATCCAGTTTATGATGCTACTCGGTCACATATTCTTACAAATGCTATTATTCCTCATATGGAAAAGGAGTACCTCCGTCTTAGCAGGATCATTGTTTCTTCATCCACTTCATCATAGACATCCTCTGCAATGGTTGCATCCGACAGTAGAGGAGGTACTTCACAACACAGAGGTCGAGGGTCCTGTGCTCGAGGAGGTGGTTGTGGTCCTCGTCTATCATGCACCTACTGTCACCGTCCTGGCCACTCTGGGGATACATGCTACTCCGAGCATGGTTTTCCAGCCTCTTCTCGTGTTGCTGAGCAGAGTAAGACTCCTACTGTGTCTACTTCATGGAAGGAAATATCGGGATATATCAGTGATATATCGCCGATATATCGATATCGACATGGGACCGATATGGGTACCGATATGGCGATATATCCCGATTCCTGGCATTTTCTTCACAAAAGCTCGTCGATATGGGCAATATTTCGACGATATATCGTCGATATATGGTCGAAATATCGTATTGATACGTTACCGAAACGATATCGATATCGATGTAGCCTTCCATGGTCTACTTTCAATCAACGATTTGATGGCCTAATCTCTCACCTGAGAGAAAGCATGCTTCCTGTTGTATCTTCCAGGTCCTCGAACACTTTAGATGTGGTTGCTTCTGCCTCGACTAGTATCTCATGTAGTGCTTATACTCTTACCAGTTGTAGAAGGCATGATATTACAGAATGAATGTGAATTCGGGTACCTCTCATCATTTATGTGGAGATAGAGATAAATTTGAATCTTACATACATATAGCTCTGGACAGATCAGTGATCATAGCAGATGGGACTGATGTTCATGCGCAATTCAAGACTCGATGTTCATATTTTGAGTCCCAGTTTAATGCGTGGTTTCAGACTCGACATTCAGATTGGTCAGAGTCCAAGTTCAAGGCACTCCATATTTGAGTGGCCCATTTTTCGAGTTCTCTAGAGAGAGACTCAGTTTCAGACTCATACGTGTATGCGGCCTTTTCAGATGAGCACATGTTTGCCATCTTTTGTAATGGTCACCATCTTTTCTTGTTTTCGGCCAGAGATTTCATGTGAGCCATAGGGACTACAGAGTAGAGTATCATTCCCTATGCCACGTTGGCAAGGGTTTTCATGTGGTATCATAGCGACTCAAGAGTAGAAGACCATTCTCTGAGCTAGATGGGAGAGATCCAGTTCTCCGACGAGGAGACTTTTCAGACTCCATTCTCCAGCAATCATGAACTCCGACGAGGATTGCACTTCCACAGCCTTTTTCAGTTTGGCCCTTTTCAGAGATGGAGCAGTGGTCCACATGTTGTAGTGGGCCAGAGTACTCTGACAAGGAGACTCATTTCAGTTGCATTGACTCTTACAGGTGCAGTTCAGAGTACATGCTCTTCGACGAGGAGATTCAGCAGACTCACACTTCAGCTCGTTCGTCCTCCTCACCTGCACAGCATGAGAAGCAACGTCCTCGACAGCAGCAGTTGTGCGCGTTGAGTTGATATTATCCTTAGTGTCATGTGGCGTGGGTTGAGTTTCTTTCTATTTGTCCAAATTGAGCATTGCATGCTCCAGCTTGAGGGGGAGTGTTGGAGTAAGGGAGACGAGTAAATGGATCCTGGAGAGATCCATTTACCCCATCCAGAGTTTAGTACCACATCGACCACCTGTGGGATGTGGAGACTCTGTAGGTGCTATATATAGAGCCACACACCCCTGTAGTTCAATGAGAAAAAACAATTAAGCATACGCCCCTTTGAGGGCTTCTCCCATGATTTCATCCCACTCTTTAGGGAGTAGGGTTCCACGTAAAAATCTTTTGTGTTCTTCGTTTTTATCTCTCTAGTTTATGCTATGTTTATCATTCCGCTTCCGCATTCTCTATTTTCTAACAGTACCATATATCTTATTAACAGATATGTGGGTTATTATAAACTTAACAAAAATTATGGATGCTTTATCTCTTCACTTTCTGCTTGTGTTATTCCTAAGAATGTTGATGAAGCTAACTTTAATCCAAGATGGGTTTATGCTATGTGTTATAAAATATGAAGAATGCGGAAGTGTAAACATGGAAAAGATAAAGAACAAAAAAGACAGCGGGATTTTAACGTGGAACCCTACTCCGTGAGGAGCGGGATGAAACCACGGGAGAAGCCCTCTAAGGGGTGTGTTTCTCTATTGCTTTTCTCAATGAGTACAGGAGGTCTGGGGCTCCTTATATAGCCTTCCCAAAGCCTCCAAGTCCCACCATTGGGCGTATGGGACTAAACACAGGATGGGGTAAATGGATCTTCTCCAGGATCCATTTACCCTGCTACAACTCAACATGGCGCACTACCAAATACTCTAACACTCCCCCTTAAGCTGGAGCATGCAATGCTCAGCTTGGACAAACAGAAATAAACTCAACTCAACGCTACAGGACACTACGGACAATATCAACCCAACGCGCACATGCTGCAGTCGAGTACGTTGCTTCTCATGCCGTGCAGGTGAGGAGGACGAACGGGCTAGAGTGTGAGTCAACTGAAGACTCGGAATCTGAACGTCGAGTCTGAACTGCGCCTGAAGTCTCCTCGTCGGAGAACTGGGTCTCTCCCATCTGGCTCAGGGAATAGTGCACTGCTCTGGTGTACCTATGATACCACATGAAAACCCTTGCCCTCAATGGCATAGGGAATGGTCCTCTCTCTGGAGTCCCTATGGCTCACATGAAAACTCTGGCCTGACAACAAAGAAGAATGATGGGGACCTCTGACAAATGATGGCAACATATGCTCATCTGCAAATGACCGCAAATATATGTGTGTCTGAAACCTGGACTCGGAAGACAATCGTCGAGTCTGAACAACTGCGCATCAAACTGGGACCCGGAATCTGAACGTCGAGTTTGGAAACTTGCGCATGAAATCTTCATCTGAAAACCGTAGAGTCTGAAAATCGGCTGGTCTGGAGAATTTGCAATCTGGAACTGGAGAAGATATCTGAGATGACCTGTGACTCTACACATACTCCCCCTTTCTCCCATACTTGTCGGAAAACATGGATGTCGACCAAGTTGAGAGAAGACAACAATGACGGGGACAAAAACATCACTAATCCGATCACAAAATTTTCGACTTCTCAAAACATGAATAACATTTGGCCGTTTTTTTTTCCGGCCTCTCCTTTTCTCTCCTCTTTTTTTAATAAGCCGTGACAACATTTTTTTACGGCTCTTTTCTTCTTTTTTTAAGCCGTTCAACCAACTTTTTTTAAGCCGTTTCATTTTTTTACGGCTTTTCATCAATATATTTTTTTTCCTTTTTTTTCTCTATTTGCGTACGGCTTTTTCAATTTGTACGCGCCTTTTCTTTCTTTCTTTCTTTCTTTTTTTTTAACAATACACGGCCCAAAGGGCCCAAAACAATCCTCCCCTACTTCTTTTACACGGTCAGGACCCTCTATTTTGATTTTTTTTAAATAAACCACAGCCCCCCAACGTTAATAAGCAGCAGCCCCTTAGGGTTCCCACGAATGGAACCCTTTCATTGAAACGTGCGCCGCCAAAGTGTGGGGGACATACGGGATCGCCGCCCCCATCTAGGGTTCCCACACGGGGAACTGCAACATCAGCCTACAGGGCCCCCCCTGGAGTTCAAGGGCGGAAATGGGTTCACGCGCGGGGCTCCTGCTGGAGTTCGATGGGGGTCTTCGCCTGGGAAGGCTGCAACGGCCAGGACTTGGAGACTCTACACATCGCCTGGAGCCGCCCTTTGCTAGGGCTGGAGGAGAGAGCATGTCGATGGGGCAGATGAGGCGTATGTCGTCTGGATGTTGCCGATGGGGCGCTGCCGGGAGCGATGCGGAGCCCTAGAGGGTGTAGCGGGTGCGCCGCCTGGACAGTCTTGGCGTGATGGAGATAGGGCTCTGCCTGAGATGCGCGCCTGCGTGAAGTGCGCGCGTGGGGCTCGCGCGCGCTGGAGATTGCGCCGCCTTAGCGCTTGAGGATGGAGAGGGAGCCCAGGTTACTCCGCCTGCGATGAGGCACGCGCACGCTGCGCGACTCTGATTGCTTGACGCGAGGAGGAGGGAAGCCGCTTGGAGCTTCGCCAACGGGAGGCACGATGGTAGCCCCTCTGCGAGCAGCGAGGTGCGGCTGGAGGTTCTGTCGCCTGCGCGTCGACCTGGAGGCTCTTGAAAATCTGATGCGACGAAGAAATGGCTGAATACGCGGCCTTGAGAGTGAAGATTGGCCCCACGATGATCTAGAGTTTCATGAAACCCTAGAATCAACTTGAACAAAAACCGATCTTCAAATATAAATCTTTACAATCATTACAAATGAATCTTGAACAAATACAGATCTTGAAAAGATCTTCGAAAACCATCAAAATCGATTCTCAAAAAAAAATCTCAAGAACAAACCCTCGAGAATCGACCCGCTCTGATACCATGTTATAAAATATGAAGAATGCGGAAGCGTAAACATGGAAAAAATAAAGAACAAAAAAGACAGCAGGATTTTAACGTGGAACCCTACTCCGTGAGGAGCGGGATGAAACCACGGGAGAAGCCCTCTAAGGGGCGTGTTTCTCTATTGCTTTTCTCAATGAGTACAGGAGGTCTGGGGCTCCTTATATAGCCTTCCCAAAGCCTCAAAGTCCCACCATTGGGCGGTATGGGACTTAACACAGGATGGGGTAAATGAATCTTCTCCAGGATCCATTTACCCTGCTACAACTCAACATGGCGCACTACCAAATATTTTAACACTATGCAGGAAGAGATGGAAGCCTCGATAGAAATTGTACCTGGGATATTGTGGATATTCCAAATGGGGTGCATCCAATTGGGTCTAAATGGGTTTACATTGTAAAATACAATCCAAATGGGCAAGTGAAAAGATACAAGGCTAGACTTTTTTGTAGGATATTAGGAATCCTCAAGCGCATCACGGAAGCGTGTTGATCGCATCATATGCGATCAGGGTGACTAGTCGCAAGATGCAGCGGAAATTAAAATTTTTAAATCTAGTGATGAAATCACATGATCACGAGAACACTTCTCGGATCATTTCATCAAACCACAAAGTATAAGGAATACCTCTTGAAGTGTGGTTGTAATCGTGAGATCCCAAAACAAGAGATCCTCCTGTCTTAAGTCCGATCAATGAAGAATGCACTTGCGGGCGCGATGATGAGACGCGTTCCTCCCGCAATCCTTGATGAAGATCCAAGCAACGAATCCCCTGATTTCATCCAACGAAATCCGTCGTCTTCCTTTAGAGCAAGCAGTCCCAAAGAAGAAGGAGATCCTCGAGTCGTCGAAGGCGAAGGCGAGAGAGACTCTCCTTCTCAATACACAAGATGGACGGCCACCTTTGAATTGAGAGAGAGAGAGGGCGAGAATGAGAGAGAGAGTTAATGTACCTTTAAAAGGCTAGGTTAGCCCTCCTTTTATATTAGTTTAGGATCCAATGGATCTCAATCCATGGGACACATAGATCCAACGGCCAAGTTGGTCTATGTAATAATCAATGGCTATGATTGTTGTTGGTTAAAAACCAACAACATTAATTTATATTTAAATCAAATATATGTTGCAACATTATCAACATAATTTAATTTAACATAAATTAATTATCAAGAGATAATATGATAAAGATAATGATGAGATAAATAAATCACCCCAAAAATAGGTGGCGTCACCCATGGTGCACGCTATCTTTTTGTGGTGATTTTATCTCCCCTTTATCCTATCCATTATCTCTTAATTAATTTTGTAATAACCATTATCACAAAATTATCCACCAAATTAATTTGTAAATATTTCAATCATGCCATTGAAAATATGTGAATCATATTCACAACCCAAACTAATTTGTAAATTACATTTCCAATTAATTAATTAATTGAATCCAATCCACATTAATAATTAACAAATGCTATTTACAAAAATTCTCTCTCTTCAATATATGTATATTATAAATCATATTTATAATACACAAATATTATGGATAGTATTATCCACATTCTCTAATCCTTGATTTTTTAAATCCCATTTAATTAATAATTATTCTCACAATATGAATCTCATTCATATTATGCTTGATAATTAAATCTCATTTAATCATCAAGTCCTTCTTGCTTGGATATGTAGTTCATCAAATGAATTATTCTTGAACCCCTTCAAGAATAATGTGCTTTCTCCGCAGATACTTGGAGATAAGGACAGGGCGATTGTATTGTTCCACGCATAGTGACTTGGATGTTGAGATTTCATCTCAAATCCAGATCTTACGAACCTCCCACAGATGCTTGATTAAATCAAGACCGCAAATCTAATCTTCTCATTGCATCTGAATCTCATTCAGACCAATGCGCAACACTTGGACTAAGATCAGATTGCTTCTCTACTGAAAGGAGTCACTACAATCGTTTATGATCATATCACCCTCAGGTATTCCCAATACCTGCACATCCCGCATACTGGAAGACCCATGGTCAACCTGAAGATCAAGATCAATTTTACATTGTCTTCTTCAGGGTTTGATCACTAAGTTTCTCAATCTTGGTCATTGGGAGTTGGTATCGATCGTATGCTTTCCAAAAGCATATATCATACCTTCAAATTCATGTCATGCTTCCAAAGCACGACGACCATGCATGGAACTTGATCGGTCTCAATACCTCATGAGTGGGCTCATGTCTCCCGGTTCACAAGTGAACCTGTATGATCCCTTTGAGAGATCGTATTACTCATATGCCCTTATATGCACACCACCTCGCCGGTGTATAGACCTTGGTTAGGCCATCAACCTATCGGTCTGTCAAATGTACATACTCAGACATATAACAATACATCTGTCTCCGGTCAGAGGATGTGTGCCTATGCTGTGACAGCATTCAACATATGACTTAGGTTATCTCGATCTCGTTAAGTCAACCCATTGACCTAACTAATCTGACACCTCCGAATCACTATTCCCATGCAGATGACCTGCATCAAGAAATCGGTCAGATATCAGCCTATGTAAGAAAGGATTGCCATCTCCTACTCAGGCTGGAGATCATCTCTTAATAATCATTTGACGGTGCTTGATGAGTCCTCTATCTAACTCCTTAGATATTCATCCAAATACCAGCCTCTATGATTCATTTAATGAATCAACAGCTATATGATCATCAAGATGGCCATGGTACATAACCCTAATTGTACAAAGGGACCTTATAGTGCATTCATCCATTTAATTTCAAAAAGGGAGTGAAACATCAATAACTTTTATTGATAAACATATATTCATTACAATAACATTTATTGTAAGAATGGTTCGCCTAGGGCTCACATGTCTAACATTTTTACAAGGGATTTCAGTCAAAAATATGGTATTGACTACTTGGAGACATTTTCTCCTGTGGCAGAGATGAATACGGTTCGTGTTGTCCTATCTCTTGTTGTACTGAAGGAGTAGAAACTTTACCAGATGGATGTCCAGAATGCCTTCTTGAATAAGGATCTTCGAGAACATGTTTATATGCATATGCCACATAGCCATGAGACGAAAGGAAAATGTTACAAGTTGAAGAAAGCTTTGTGTGGATTGAAACAATCACCTTGAGCCTGATTTGAGCAGCTTAAAAAGGTGATGATCATATTGGGATATCATAAATGAAACAACAATCATACACTATTTGTCAAAAAGGGGGATCATAAAGTGATAATCCTTCTTGTTTATGTGGATGACATGATCATCACAGGGGATGAGGAGTAGGAGATAATATGTTTGAAAGGAGAGTTCGCCATGATCTTTGACTTAAAGGATCTTAGAAGTCTTAAATACTTTCTGGGTATCGAATTGGCACGGTCGAATGAAGGCATGATTCTTTGATAAGGAAATATACTTTGATTTGCTAAAGGAAACCGGGAAGTTGTGGTGTAAGCATGCTTCTACAATTATTGAGGGGAGCCATAAGCTGAGCATCAAGGATGGAAAGCAACTTGATAAAAACCTTAAGAGTCGATATCAGAGGCTAGTTGGTAAGTTGATTTATCTTATTCTAATCGGATCCGACATTATATATGCTATCAATGTTGTAAGTCAACTCATGCATGCTCCTACTGATATTCAATGAAAGCAGTAGAGCACATCGTCTACTATATAAAGAAGGATCCCCGAAAGGTCCCATTTTTATCAAGAAGACAAGGATCGAGATCTAGGGATAGACTGATGCAGATTGGGTTGGATGCACTGATACAAGGAGATCTATAATTGGGTATCGCATTTTTTTAGGTGGCAACCTGATGGTTTGGAGAAGTAAATGTCAATCGGTTTGTGCGAGATTCGGTGCGGAGGCTTAATATCGAGCTATTGTGATGGGAGTTGTAGAGATGTTATGACTTAGATGGTTCTAACCGACCTTAGAATAAATCTCGAACTGCATAAGAAGCAATTATGTAATAATAAGGCTACTATAATTTTATCCCACAATCATGTACTCCATGACAAAATCAAGCATATAGAGATTGATAGGCATTTTGTCAGAGAGAATCGACTCTAAGGTGCTCATCCTACCATACATAAAAACTGAAGACCAAGTTGATAATGTCTTCACCAGAGGGTTTCCCATGACTAGTTTTGAGAAGAATGTGGGCAAATTGGGCATGTACAATCTCTATGCCCAACATGAAGGGGGATGTTGAGATGTGCATCATGTCGGTAAATGGATCACAGTAAGGATCCATTTACCCATTTAGGGCTTTTGTATCTCACCTTTCCCTTGTCTTATAAAGAGAAAAAAAAGAAAAATCATAATTTCTGATAGCAATAGGGACGTTCCCATGTGGTTTTATTCTCCCTCCGTGGAGGATTTCCATGTAAACCTCGAGTCTGTGTTTGCTTGTCTACCATCATTGTGTTTGCGCGTTTACATCTACAAAGGTGAAACTGTTTACTGAGGATCCCAATGTCAAATAAATGAGAATAAAATAAAAATGCCATGAAGACTTACAGCATTTTATAAAGAAATGGGGCAAGAAAGGCCCCATTCTAATAAAAACTTTACCAATATCTATAAAAAGGTCCAAAATAGAGGGAAAACTCTACGGGTAGACATGCTCGGAGAAGTAGGTAAAAACAGGACGCTCAACACTTCTAAGGGATTGGGCTTTTTATTTCTGTCATTTTTCCTCCTGATTGTGATGATTATCACATGAATTGTTATTTGTATTTGGATTTTATGTCGTAACTATTTTTTACCATTTCGACGAAAGCCAATGAATCGATTTGAGAAATGTACCCTATGACAATAAGAACAAGGCACAAGAACCAAATGAGACAATATCATGGGATCACTCACCTCTGACAGCCAACAGAAGAGATTCAATCCACTAAGAAAAATACAACCATGGCTCTCTCTCATCATAAATGGCAGAGCGAGGAACCATGTCCCTCTCAATATAGATCCTACTTAATCCAATAAAGAGTCCACTAGGGATGCAAGTGTACTAGGAAAAAAAACAGATGTCATCCTAATGCACTCTTCATTTGCAGGTAAAAAAAATAAGAAAGTTAAATGAAGCACGTCATGTAAAATAAATAATAATAATTGATTTAGATAGTGAGTGAATTTATCTGGTCTTCAGTATCACAAATTACCTTTACATTTGTATGACCAGTGAAAGTTTGAACAGGGTTGTCCTTGATTCGTGATGTGTTCATCGACAAATCCCAAAGCTTCAACGAGTTATCAGTTGATGCTGAAACAAGAGTTGACGAATCGACAAACTTCACATAGCTTACAGTCTTGGAGTGACCAACCAAGGTACACAAAGGTATTCTCAGATTGCGGAGATCATAACAATAAACCTTATGGTCAGCTGACCCAACTGCTATAGAATAACCAGAATTCGGTGGAAACTGAACCGAGCAAACGTATGCCTTTGTTTTGATAGTTGATATACTTCTTGCCTGTAAAAGCACACAACCAACATGACAATTGAGCGCATTTCCCCTGTGAACTTCATCAATATTTTCCAATAGATATTACGCGCACATTTAGTTCAAAGCTGATACAAAAGTAACATTGCCTGATTGATGTTCCATAGCTTGACAGTACCATCATCACTTCCACTAGCCAATGTATTTGGATCAGCTAGAGAAAAATCAACACACCATACACGCCTCTCATGCTCTCGCATTTCGACAGACACCCTGCTTCTTGAAACATCCCATACCTGCCAGGAAATCCATTCAGAATATATTCCAATGATGGGTATAAAGGGAATAAAAAGGACTAGTAGCTAAGATACCTGCACAACACCTTCAAAATCACTTGAAGCAATCTGACTTTTAATATATCCATTCCAGCATATACTACTAAGCTTCGACTTGCTAACCATTTCAACTACTGGATAGTGCATATCCTGATCTTCATTTAGAACCATGTCACATTCAAATATCTTTATTTTTTTATTTATGCCGGCTGTGGCAAACATCTCTTTATCACGGTCAAACCCAAGGGAGCAGACCAAATTGGATGAATGCAACAAATCTGTCTGCTTCAAATCTGCTCGAATTTTCAACCTGCTAAAAGATAGATACTTGCTTAACCCGTCGAGGAAAGGAGTCAACCATCCACCTCTCCCTCCATGCCAATCCTCCCTATGCGCAATGTTGTTGACTGAACTCCCATTTGTTCTTGAAACCGATGATCTACGAGCACCATTTACAGGGAAATATTTAGTTTGACCTACTCCAATGGGCAGATCCATTTTTGAGCGTGTTTGAAAATAAGCTAATTCGAACTTCTTAAAGTTTTTCATCAGTCGAGAATTTTCACTTAGGATGTTTTCTTTGCCTTTTTGTTGAGTTTCTGAGCTTAGAGCCCCAGCTAAACTCTCCTGTCCTTCGCTATAATTCTCTAATCCTTGTCTGAAACGCTTTCGTGAACTTGAGATTTCTGTATCACTATTCGTTCCAAGATGAAATAATGGAGGATCCTCTTTTTCTAGTCCTGACTGCTCATTTTTGTCAGTATCTACAAAATATTCACAGTTCAGGAGCCTTCTCTGCTGTATAACATCATTTATGTCGGATGCAAGACAGGAGATGGTACTATGTAATTTGTCAGCAATTTCTTGTTTTTTATTCTTTAGCTGCAAAAGGAACTCTAACAGCAATTCCTGGCTCTCTATATCTTCCCGTATCTTGATTGCTGCTTCGCGGTCTTCAAAGTTGTCACTCGGTTCATTTAGGAGCTCACTACTTAACACATCACTGCAAGTATGATCCACGAATAAGAATATGCAAGAGGAATAAAATAACAATTCCACATGCAGATTTAAATATAACAATTATGAAACACCATTAAATAGTACCATGAACACCATGATCTATTGTCATGGCAGCATATGAAAGAGGACCTGATAACATTGTATATTAATCGATTGTTTAAAAAAGGTTACTAATATGGGAGCTCTTGTATAGGCCTGCTCACTCACACAAGTCCTACGCAATACCCTCGCAAAACTCATAAAACTCTAACAAACAGAACTCCATGTCGTTATCGCTGTACAAATGCTCGGCCTTTTTTGAAGTATGACTCTTTACAATGATCTTCACTATATCAAAGTCTAGAATGTCTCCCATGTGTGCTTTATCGCGAATAAACAAATTCCTTTAATCATAGAGCACAAACAAGAAATATATGGCACCTCCTAATGAGGAAATACTGGAGACGTCTTAGCAATTATCATGAATGTAATAAGTGTACCATCCATCCTAAGAACTTCTTTACTGAAGTGCAAGTTGTGTTATTTTCCAAAAGCACAAAGCTCACGGTCTCTAACTCGGATTATTTAAGATTTCGAGAAGATATATCATGCGGAGGATGTTTATCCCCTTCTAACTCATATACCCCAATCATATGTGCTACAGTTCATATTTTCTTTCCACGATCAGAGATACCACTGCCGTGGAAATGGTATAAAATGGTATTAATCAAGCATGAGGAAGACACGAGATCTATCTCAAGGCCTTAAAGGTCGGATTTTGGTTTCATTTCGCAAGTCAGGACAGAGAACTTTCAGGTAATTTCGCTGAATATTATTGAAATCGTCTGACAAAATTGTGGAAATAAGTCTAAACTCGATTTCTTTTTAAAAAAATAAGCTTTTTAACAATCTTAAATCAATAAATTGAATAAAAATACATTTGTTTTTAAAATAGATGAGTAAAAAAAGTTTTGAAGTAGTATTATCGTCATAATCACCACAATGATATGCAATAGCAATGCGTTGCGAACTGGATTTTAATTGGAAGCAAAATCCATGATAATCATCTCTTTAACAAGAAGGAGGTGACACATGCAATAACTACTAAACAAAACATGTGTGTGTGTGTGTGTATATATATCAAAACAAAGAAAGAAAGAAAAAAGATCATCGGTTAAAACTTGAATTAACTATTAAAGCTTGTTTCTAACTGAGTTGGTTTGGATTTTGACATAAAGTTTTTGTACTAACTAAAGACACTTCATCAAACAATATAAAACACTTTAGGAACTTTACACATCGACGGAGATAAGGTGAAAATTCATTGATATATGTAAATTTTGATGAAATTAAGGGGTAGATTCCCTTTAATTTACCTTTTCGTCAAAATGAAGCAAATTCAATGAAATTCCGTAGATATTTCATCGACGTTTCGTCGAAATCCTAGAAAAAGAAACAAGGTAGCGTTTCGATTTCGCTGACCTGAGGAAATGAAATTCAGAGAAATTCGATCGAATTTCACTGAAATTTGAGCCCGTGCTTTGCCATCATCTTCGCTACAACATGTCTCGAAGTTTCGTATGTCGAAGGTGGCCTTGACATGGCCAAAGTGATGTGTGTCTTGTGTCCTTCATGAACAAGAGGATGCTAAAATGAAAAAAAAATTATTATGAATCTCTAAGCTTTGATTGGAGCTGCTAAGAGGCATGAGAACACTCTGGCCCTAAAATTTTAAAGTATATACAATGCATGTAAAATGGACCAACACTTCGACAATAGCTTAACACCACAAAAACCATCACCCATTCGCACAATCCACTTCCCCATCAGCAAAATCAATCATGATTGGTGCGTGATAAACAAAATGCATGGTTGAGTTCCACCTCCAGCAGTCAGCTCTGTTGCTCCTTTATGCTGCAACTCTCGCGACACTTGGAGCATGATAGATGCTTACAAGGAGATTTGTGCACTGCTCTTATTTGTTGAGGAAAGATGCATCGTATAAAATTATTGGCACCAATTTTGTGAAAATCAAGATGCATGATAAGATGATGAGGACATTTTCAGAAGCACGTCATGTTCTATATTTGAGATAGAATCTCATATATTTTGGAGTTTTGAACTCTAAAGAATATAAATATTAACTTTGATATTGCAGGAGGATACATATAGGTAGCCAAAGAAGGGGTATTCATCATTAAGGAAATCATGTAAAAAACTCATTATATTAAACTTTGATGTTCTTGTAGGTAGAGAATAAATCTCAACGAGGAGTAATATAATAGGAACAACCTGAATCAAGAACACAAGTATAGTAAAAACACATTTGAATTGATCAATGATTGTGATCATCGAAATCATCTCCTCCTCGACCCATTTTGGCGATCATAGCTTTTCCCAAAATTTAAATGCCAGTGCCAATGTCATATCACCAAGTCTAAAAAGGCATAGAGGAGAAATCCCATAAT
This sequence comes from Ottelia alismoides, assembly GCA_037367405.1. Taxonomy (NCBI): domain Eukaryota; kingdom Viridiplantae; phylum Streptophyta; class Magnoliopsida; order Alismatales; family Hydrocharitaceae; genus Ottelia; species Ottelia alismoides. The sequence continues at coordinate 172,574 of JAZKJV010007096.1, forward strand.
GTTCTTGCAACGACTAAAATTTAAATAGTTTTAAAGAAATAATAACAACAATAACAATAAAGCCTTGTCTCACAAAAGTAGGGCCGACTACATAGATTATTTGCCTCCATTCGGATTTGTTGAGATATTTGTTATCATTAATAGTGTTTTTGCTTATTTTCTCTTTTATCCTCTTCTTGTAATTTGTCCAATAGGTTCCGCTCTTATGTAAGAGAACCCTAGGGTCTCTCATAAATCGAGTTATTTATTTCCCTCAATATGGTATAAGAGCAGCTGCCCTAGGCCGAAGTTCTCATACCAAACCCTAGCCCTTCACCCGCCGCCCCCACCCCCTCCCCTAGATTTTCTCTTCCGCGCACTGCCCAGCCCTCCAAGAGCACCTCTAGGCGCCATCCAACGTCGTCGGTGCCGCCAATCAGGAGCTCTATAAAACCCAGCACCATCAGGCGCCGTCATCAGCGGCCACAAGCGCCGCATACGGCTTTGTGGAGGCTCTAGCACTGCCACGTGTTGCTGATTGGGGCTCCTTCGAGCCCAGTGCCTCTAGGCGACGTCATCAGCGGCTACCAGCGCCGCCTACGGCCCCATGAAGGTCCCAACACTGCAAGCATGGCCTTAAATTTTGGCGAAGTTCGGTCGAATTTTGATATCCTCTCAAAATCGAAATTCGACCGAAATGGCCGAAATGATCGAAATATGGGTGCCCTAATACAAAAAATGGCTAAAATGATCGAAATTTCTGTCGAATTTCGACCGAAATTTAGTTGCGGTCGGTCATCGAAATGGTGCCCGAAATCGACATTTAAGGCCTTGGATGCAAGGCGTTGCTGATTGAGGACTCCTTTAAGCCTTAGCACCTCCAGGCACCATCATCAGTGGCTACCAACACTGCCTACAAACTCCAGGAGTCCCTTAGCGCCACCGCCTGCGGCCCTAGGCAGTACGCCCCTTCCCTTCGGCAGCAGCTTCTACCCTCCTTGGTCACCAACGGCTCTCCCGCGCACCTCTGTGCACCTCTGAGGTTCAACCTGTGGTCTGGTTTTGACCGGATAACATGATTTCAGCCACATAAATCGTGTTTTCCGGCCCTAGCGAGCATGACGATTTATGAGGATGGTTGTATGAGTCTACACGTACAACCAACCCTCTGAATGTTCACGTAGACTTCTTCACACCAGCCTACTCCCCAGTTGAGTTTTGCCTTCAACTGTTTTTTCATCACGTCAGAGAACAAGGGTGACATTTTCTCGTCTAGAATCTTCAAGGCCCAGCTCCCATCACTAAAATGGATGGGACCAACTATGAGTTGTGGTCCATGCAATTCCTCACCCTCATGCAATGCAATAATAAGGAGCACATCTTGACAGATCCAGATCCAACGGATAAGAAAGGGGCGAATGCCTCTTGGAAGCAAGATGACGCGTACGCGCGTGTTTGGCTACGTGGGACCCTCACCACAGATATAGCCAATGATATCCTGAACCAGCCCACTGCCAAGGTGATGTAGGACACTTTGGCTTCCACCTATGCTCAAGCGAAGAATGAGGCCAAGATTCTCCAGTTACAGTTTGATATCTGCAACGCCAAGCAGAATGGTCGTCCTTTGCATGTGTACTAATCTTCACTCTGTGTCATATTCGAGAAGCTTCATAGCTATATGCCCATTACGACATCTCTAGAGCAGCAGAAGTCTTATAGGAACTCCACCATGGTTAGGGTTTTCATGGCCGGCCTTGATAAAAAGTACGATGCAGCGTGCACACAGCTTCTCACTGAAGCTACTATACTTCTCATAGAGGAGGCCTTAAGTCACTCCTCCGCCCTCTTCTGCTATGGCCGCTTCTCGTGACCGAGGAGGGCCGACCCAGTCTACAGGATGCATCCCTCGTGGCAGAGGTGGTGGGCGTCTATGTGGTCCTTGCACCTTTTATCGTCGATCGGGACATACAGAAGATACATGCTACCAGAAGCATGAATATCTTGTTTCGGGTCGCGTAGCAGAACATATTGTGCCTTCAGAGACTCCTACTTCCCAGGACGATCCTCACCTGGATGATATTGTATCTCGTATTAGACAAATCATGACGCATACCACTGGCACCACCACTACAGATACTGCAGCCGCAGCCAAAGCCACTTCAAGCTACCCAGGTATCACATATGCTTTTACTGATAGTATTGATGCAGACATGACAAAGTGGATTATGGACTCTAGTGCTTCACACCACTTGTGTGGAGACAGAGCGCAGCTGAGGTCCTACAGAGTATACCACCTGGCAGATGGGTTGTCATTGCTAATGGCTACTACTTACCCGTTACAGGACAAGGGAAGGTGCATTTGACGTCGTCCATGCATTTTCAGAATGTTTTATATGCTCCTAATTTCCAGATGAATTTACATTTCATTAGTCAGATTACATCCCCCATGATCTACCGAGTACGAGAGACAATATCATCCAGGCGAGAATCGACCTGGGGAGCTGAAGTCTCTGAAGACACAATCTGCTCTGCTACTCGACTAGAAACAGGATATCCATTATTCTGATATCATGTATCATTTGCATGCCCAGACTTGCGACAGTAGGTGCAAGGACTAAGTTGGCGTCCACCGCCTCTTCTGCGAGGGGTGCACCCTCTGGACTGGAACGATCCCCTCCACCCCCCCCCCCCCGGGCCACGAGAAGCGACCATCACTGAAGAGGGCAAAGACGTGGTTGTCGAAGGGATGATGATCCGACTAAGACGGCTATAGGCCTCCTCTATGAGAGGTATGGTAGCTCCAGTAAGGTGAGTACGCGCAACATCATATTCTATATTAAGTTCAGCCATGAAGACTCCAACCATCGTGGAGTTCCAATACGTCTTCTGTTGCTCAGTAGATGTCGTAATGGGCATGTAGTTATGAAGCTTCTCAAACATGCTACGAAGCGAATACTAAACATGCAGAGGGCGATCATTGTACTTTGTATTGTAGATATCAAACTATAGCTGAAGAATCTTGGCCTCATTCTTCGCTTGAGCATAGGTAGATGCCAATGTATCTCACATTGCCTTGGCAGTGGACTGAATCAGAATATCATTGGCTATTTCTATGGTGAGAGTCCCATACAGCCAAACACATGCATACGTATCATCTTTCTTCCAAGAAACATTTAGCCCAGTCTTATCCGTTGGCTCTGAATCTGTCAGGATGTGCTCCTTGTTGTTGCACTACATGAGGGTGGGAAACTGCATGGACTACAGCTCGTGGTTGATCCCATCCATCTTAGCGATGGGTGGGGCCCTTGAAGGCTCCGGACGAGAAGATGCCACCCTTGTTCTCTGACATGATGATAAGATGGTCAAACAACGGAACTCAACTGGGAGTTAGACCGATATAATCGAGTCTACACAATCATACGAAGGATTGGTTGTACGTGTAGACTAATACAACCATCCTTACCAATACTCATTCCTGGCTAGGGCCGGAAAGCGTGAATTATAGGTCTGAACTCATGCTTTCCGATCAGAATCGGAGGCCACTTGGGGCTGGGACGGAGCCTGGCATGCGCGGGAGGCCGCTAGTGCGCGGCACGAGGCTAGAGATGGCGCAGGTGGCCTCTAGAGGCGGCACAAGATGCCGTAGAGGTTGTTGGAGCGGTGCTAATGGACGTTGGAGTGGTGGGGCCAGTGGTGCAGCACCGTGGGGCCGTTGGAGGACCGCCAAGACTGCTAAGGCGACGCGAGGGGGTTTATCAAGGCTATTGAGGCGGTCGGAGGGGGGTTGCCAAGGCCGTTGGGGTGAAGGGGCAGCGCGGGGGTATCCGCCAAGGCCGATGGGGCAACGGGGGGGCCGTCGAGGCCGTTGGGGCAGTCACGGCGTGCTGCGGGGAGAGAGAGGAGGCGGCACGCGAAGGGTTTTGGGTAGGGTTTCTTTTGGATCAGGACTCCGGTCTAGGACCGTCGCTCTGATACCAAATGGAAGGAAACGAATCAATTGCATTATGAGAGGCTCTAGGGTTCTCTTATATAGGAGAGGAACATATTGGGCAAATTACAAGAAGAAGGAAAAAGAAATATAAAATGAGAAAACATTAATAAATATAACTAATATCTCAACATTCTTGAAGTATCCTACCTTCTCACAACCCTAACAATGCCTTTTTCATCAATTTCTTTAGGATTTTCGCTTTACCCTTTAGCTTCTTTTTCCCATGTTCTTTATATTGCCAGGTTCACCTAAGCCACTCTCTACAAGCACTACAGGTTTTTCCTTCCTATTCTTCTCAGTTTTCTTTAATAGCAATAGCACTCAACAAATGAGCCAAGAAGATTTTCCCAGTCCTATGTTTCATAGACATCACAAAATCCTCTCATAACTTGGGAAACTTATCTATGATGAGCAAAACTTGAAACTTCTTTTGAAGCTTTATTTGAACATCAACTAGTCCTTGAGAAATTTATTAAAACTCATGAGCCTAATCTGATATCAATTTCCCCTCAACCGTCCAAAACTTGAGGGATCTGAAGAACAAACATTTCTTGACCCCCCTAAATCCTTTTTGTTGTATTTCTTATCCAACTAGCCTGACAAAGATCCCATGATAGCCGCACTCTCTAAAGCATATTACGCAACGAACAACTTCTATAAGGCCTAGAGGATGCCACAATGGAACATGTGATGCCATTCCTTCCACAATCCACAACCTTATTCGAGTTTGTCCAGAACTGATACCAAATTAATCTTTGTTAATCAAATTTCCATGCTTTGCTGCCAACGCTTGAGGTTCCATCAAATGAGCTTATCCACCGTACTGGCAAGATCCATGTGTAACATAAACGTAACATCCAAAATAACAAATAATATGGAGGTAGGACATTTCTTCAAGATTGTTGTGAATAACTGCAGTCCATGTACCACATGAAAGAACACATCTATGAAAATATGCGAAACATAGACCATGTATATTAATCCGTCAAAGATCCATAAATTATTGAGTTGTCCACACAAACCAAGAATATGAACAGGGAAATCGAATCTATATCCGTATGAAAACCATGATCAAACATGCAGTATATTGGCCCAAAATAAACAGAAAATATAAATTAGATATCATCACTGAAGCATTCTTGGAAGGAAATCCCTTTGGAGAAAGTATGCATCCACGATATCGATGCACTGACGAGCCGCTCTTGAGATCAAACAATTCACTTTTGCAGTAATGTGTGTTGCAGCAGTCATCCTTGAAAGCCATCTCAAGGACAAGTATTAGATCTCATCCCTTTCTTCAAAGTGTTCATAACCCTATACGGTCGCTCATATATATGGGATACGAGAATTTTCATGTAGTTACTGGATGTGAAGAAAGTGGAGTCGCGAATCAAGAATTAGAATAGTGCAGCCATGGCGTGCCCCTTAGCCTGACATACATGCAAATGCATGTGTGTTTCCAGCATCCAGCTCTCAATTTCTAACACTAACCAGGATGCCACACCACATATATGATCTCCGAGACTTCTCTATTCCTAGAATTAGGATTAAACCCCACATAATGCAATGTCGGGATTTCAACATTGAATTCCACTGGATTAAAAAATCCAAATGCTCCAAACAATTGAAGTTCATCCTATATCCAATACAATGCTAGTAATTAGGAAGTGTTTGCCAGTACCAGCATCAGCTACAAACCGCTTTTTGCACAATGTCCAACTTGAAATGATTAAAATGCCATCTTTTAGTGATTGAACACTGTAAACATAGCTGGGAACTGAATAGGTAGTAATAGCACAACAAGAGAGAATTGAAGCTCACATCATCTTAGGCCTACTGCTTGGTAGAGGGTGCAGCAGCCATAGGCAAAAAGAAGCCTGCTTGGGCCACTTCAGCAGAAGCTGCGGCGGGAGCATCCGGTGCCGCAAACTCGCCATGTTCGCCAGTTTCTCCTCCATTGGCCCAAATGCGCAAAACAACTGCCAGCATCCAGCAAAAAAAAACAATGAGCTGAGTGACTGTACCAAACCAGTTATCCAAAATCAAACACACCAATGATCACCAAGATCCCAACCTCAAACAGAAGCACACCCAGCCGATAAAAATCTGATTCCAATGTCGCCGACCCCCCCGCCGCCTCCTCGGGGCTAGTATACCAACCGAACTCCATTTCCAGCACCTGCTTCATTGGGAATACCCCCTTTCTCTCCTCCACCTGATCATCCGAGCAGCCCACCTCCTTCCCGTCGCTCCACCGGTCTTCCTCGCACGAAGAGGCCTCCGATCCAGAGCACGAGGCAGACTCTATAAAGGACACTCTGTTGAAAGTGGTCATCACAAGGCAAGAAGGCCTTATGTTGCCCACCACCACCCCTTCTCTGTGTGCTTCATTCACCATACCAACCACCTGCCTAAATATGTGGATGCTCTCGAGGGCATCCACAGACCTCCCCTTGCGGTCCAACCACTCTCTTAAGCTTACGGCGTGTTCATCTCCATCATCCCCATCCTCCTCTTGCACGTAGAGCGATCTAGAGGTGGAAGGCCTCGCCTCCTCCGACCCTTCCATGCCGCCGCTGCTCCCAACCCATCAACGTTTACCAACCATGCAGAGCTCGGATCAAGAAACCAATGCTGACCCACATGCTGAAACCCCGAAAAATGGAGGTGGTAGCGAGTGTCTCAGCTCCACACATTAGTGATCAGAAGGTCATATGTGGGGCAGGAGTGGCATGAAAAGCAACTGTCCATGGAAGCCCAGTTGCAGTTAATGCTACTGGGGTGCAGGGACGGGTACAGAAAGGGCAGAGGCCGTGGGAAAGAGTCCAAAGGGGAGGAGGCACAGGGCATAAAAATCCAGAGAGAGGGGCCGAGGATAAGGCTACAGTGCTGCTGCTGCTGATGCACCAACCTGAGGAGAGCCACACGTTTGAACCGGCGCTACGTAAAGAGGGTGGCGGGATGGAGGGTGGGGATGAGGAGGGGGAGGGATGGACGGGTGAGATCGGGGAGGGCAGGAAGATGGCGACGTGTAGGGAGAGGAGACCACAAGGTTGTGGTGAGGGAGTGGATGAGGTGAAGGGGCCTGAGGGCTTTTTGTGCACTTTGGTTTTGGTTTGGGACCACCCACTGGAAATGCCATGCGCTTATAGGCCCATTGCATTTGTTGGAAGGGACATGTAGATTTTCAAGCAAATGATTTATTGTTTACGCCTTCAAAAGAAAAACAAATATCATGCACCCCCTCTATATGGCTTGCATCTCACTAATTCGAAAATGCATGTGAACATGTCATTTATGATATCCATTTAGTAAACGGGTTACTCGGAGTAACCCAGCTTACCCTTCTTTATTCTTGGGTTGGGATTTCATCACAAATTATAATGACATCACATCACATTCTTTACTTCAACTCTCTCCAACCCTTATAACTATCTCAAAAAGTTACTATTCACATCAGATTACTCCAACCCATCTTAACCCAGCAACCAAACAGACCTTTAATGAGATGAGACGTGCTTGAAACGAATTAGTTACATGTTCATCTGGGAGTCCAAATCTCTACCAACACTAGAAGAAGATATTACCCTTAAGGCTGGGGGTGTTCAAAAATATCCGGGTCAATGGGTACCCGACTTGACCCGTTCAGTCTGACCTAAAACTCTCGAGTACCTGTTTAAAAATGATAGACCGGATACCTGCTATTCATGACCCATGTCCCATACAAAAAACCAGATGGGTACTTGCAGGTACCCGATTGGAAGCTTTCATTATTAATTGTTTCATAAAGATGCAAATGGATAGAAATAAATAACAATACTGATGTTACATTATTATTATCTATTTTAAAATATAGATGGGGATGCATATACAAATATCGAAAAATATGAAAAATTTTGCCAAATCACTAAAAATGCTCAATACCGGTGTGAAATTGATGTACAATAGATAGGAAAAGTAATAGAATCAAAATTGTACATATAAGATTAAATTTATACATGTGGGATGTCTCATGTATGTATCCATTTTGAAATCTATATATATATATATATATATATATATATATGAATATCAAAATTTGAATTGACCTATATGATAATGAATCGGATATAATCCAAATCGATATGTGTTTACCCCGACATCCAAACATGATGATAATGAATTGCACATACATGCGTGCGTGCGCACCCACTCACACATGCGTGCGCCCGCGCTCGTGCCCACAGCCACGTGCACATGCACATGCACATCGCGATAATCAAATGTGGTGATAATTAATACAATCATTTACGAATAGGAATATATACTTATATATCGTTTGTCATGTTGTCCTCCGATTATATATATTTGCATCTTGTTTAACCTTATTTGATTCATTATGAGAATGAGCATGCATCAATGTGTCATTATTGGATCCGTATTCGATTGCATTCCTTTCAATTTCATATATTCATAAGGTTTACATTATCCACATAGTTTTATATATCCTCATTCATTCATTTATCTATGTTTACATATCCGTATCTGAATGTATTCCGTACCATTCAGATTTTCGTATCTCATCATTATCAGTATGAATATGATATAGATACGGATATATAGTTGGACTTATCGTTTGCATTTTTATACTTGTCACCTTTCACTAGAAATATCTCTCTTTATCCCCACGGGTAACCATGGATAGGAAGTCAACATCCATTGGCATTAACCGCGTACCCGCTACAATTAGGTACATGTTGGAATGAATTGGGTCGATTCCGTGACCCAATACCAACGGAGCAGGATGGGTCATACTCAAATGGAATGGATACCCATCCCATGAAGACAGTGTAGATGAGACAAGTTTGCATGGATGAAAACAGTGTTAATGTTTAGATTGCCAAAATAGATGTGGGGACAAGGACGAAGACGGAAAATTTACATTTGAGAGGCCAAATATAAGTAAAGTAAATTAATAACGAAGATTTTTTTATTCACCTTCTTAAACGATATAAGCATATTATAGTAATTATTATTTTTAAAGTTATAATGTAAAACTAAATGGAGAAATAGCTTTGAATGCTAAGAGGGACAAATATGATAAATTAAAAATAACGATAATTTTAAGACTAAATGTTAAATTGGATAAAATGAGCTGGTACTTAACATGCCACATTCCTAATTTTTTTAGATTTTTTTATATTTTTTTGAAGAATATAATCAGGAAGAATATAAGTATGAGGACATTAATGACTATGATGACAGAAATAAGAATATTTTGATAATTCTTTAAGACCACATACAAATATACGAGATAATTATCTTTACAAATTCATAGTTATGTACATTCTCAGTTTTGAACTTTTAAAAAATTTGCTTCTCCGGAGAAAAGGAAATGCTCTTTTTTAAATATAGAAAGATAAAAAATGATGTATCAAAAATTAGAGGATCCTCTGCCATGCAAATATTTATAATATCCAAAAGTACAATATTTGTTATATCTATGTTTTTTATCTTTTTTAATAGTCCAACCTCAATGATAGGTTGGATATGTATTGTTGGAGACTTGAAGCTTGCTTCATTTTTTTACGAAAACTAAGGATTATATTGCATCATCTTCTATGATTTGAATTACATGTGCATGAGATGACAGTAATTCTAAGATATGTTGTTATGTTAAGATGATTATGTTATATACTAAAAATATTGTATGATTCATTTGTAAGTTTACATTATATTGGTTATAGCATTATGTCAAAATGAATCTATAGTGTGCTTTATTTTAAATATGTCTCTATATTGTTTGTTGTTAAATATATAATGACGAATACAACTTCTTTCGAAATGATTTTTTATACTTGAAGGTAGTAATGGATGGCATATCAGATACTCTAATATCAGTAAATGGTCCATACAGCAATGGTTATCAATTGCCATTTTCACCATTTTACACTAATCAGAGGTAACAACATAGTCAAGTGCATCAGAGGAACATCCTTCTTAGGACTTGCACATTTCTAAAAACATATAAATTCATAAAATCTCCTCTTTTATGATGTTTGAAACCTATGATATGGTGTAACATCCCCTCCATTTTTAGTCGTCTTACGAAGATTAAATCACGGCAAGCATGGTCTCATTAGAAGTGTCTCATCGAGACCTCTTAATGTAATATAGAATGCATAAATTCGAGCTACCTCACTTTTTATGTGTAGAATCCCTAGCCACTACTACAACCACCCATGTCAGAACTTCATCTCATTAGCCTTCGAACAACTGTCAGAGTTCATCGAAAGTTGGTTGATCACCAATCTACCACCATCATTGCATAGGAAAGGTCGAGGTCCTTCCTTCTCCCTCGCACGTTATATAAATTATCTCACCATCTTAATGTACTCATTTTCAAATTTTATGTAATACTATCCTAACTGCTTTTTCCATGTGTAGCACTTTTATTAATGTACAATCAGATCATGAGTAACTTATGATAAGGATTGTGCTAAAAAGATAACAAACATATCCCTCTTCTTATTAGTTTCCTGCAAGGGTTTTGTTGATCCTCTTTATATGTCAATTGCTAGCAATCTAGGTGTTTCTTATGGCATGTTTTGATGGTTGCATGCTTGAAAATGGCCGTGAGTAATACATGGTTAATGCATATTTATTTAAATGTCACATGATACCAAAACAGTTGGATGCAACACCAAAGTCTTGGAAATATTGTAAACTCCAATCTGAACCATTTAAAATTCTCTAGCATCCAAAATATGAAAAATAGTCTATTAATCTTGTATGTACCTATTTAATAATGAGGTGCCATTTTTAAACCTAACCCTAGATTGCAGTCCCCTCATCAAAGCTTTGTCTTACTATCACTATCTGTCCAAATGTAGTTTTGTTATAAAGTGTTATATCATCGGTTATAATGAAACCTAGTTAATCAATTATAGAAGTACAATATGGTCATATAATAATGAAGAACAAATTGAGGCACAAGGAGGTGAAGATGCTAAAATGCATATCATCAAGTTAATAATCAGCTTTTTAATATATTTTTTAGTTTATTTTTATCAAATATTTTCAGTCTAAGATTTTAATGGATTTTAATTTATAAACAGAAGAGTAAAGGTCAAACAAATTAAACTAGATGCATAAAAGAAAGTAGATGAACATTTAGTTTCCAACTAATTTTTTAATATTTTATTATTCTTACAAGTTTGAACTAAAAAACAAATGTAAAATTTATTTAACTTTTTAAATATAAATATAACAAAATAATATGAAAAAATTATCTTAAGAATGATAACTAAAATAAAACTAATTTAACTTTATGTGATATTTATAAATGTTATCAAGTCGTAATCGGCCAACACAAATCCGATTAACCAAATGATTCACTGACTTGACTAAAATTCAACTCATAATTAATTCAAGAGTTAAACTAATTAAACTAATAGGAAAATAATATAAGTTGTATGAATTTAATCTCCAAAATTGGAAATGTTGGATTTATGCAAGTATTTATCAAGTAGATGTTGATTATAAAATTGGATGTTATTTGGTCGACTTAGAATATTAATAACTATATGAGTTTAATTAGATGGCTTCCTTTAGAGTTTATTTAGGTGTCAACTAATTAAGGTGGAGGAAAACTTATATTTTGAATAAAGATCGAATTTTCTGGATTCAGAAATTACGATGTGATAAAAATACATATAGTTGGAGGAAATTTAGGAAGAGTAAATGCCTATATATTAATATGATGATATTTAGCCTTGATAATTTTAAATATTTATGTCTCTTCACCCTTAAAACATCCATATTCCACCTTAAATATAAGGCTCGAAGATATGAAAAGAGGCATAAAGGTTTAGTTCTTCGTATAAGTGCTCAAGGCAAAGATGAAGGTCCCACATCCTTCATCTTACACTCCATTTTTCTATTTGCTTGATCCATATTAGTCCTTGATTAGATATCATATTTTATTGATCTCCAACTCATTCCATGGCTTTAAGTTAATGCAATATGAATCTCAATTCCATGGATATGACTAACTATGCATTAAGTTCTTGTTTTAATCCTTAATTTATGTGATTTTATCTACATTGAATGCATATGTTTTGATTATTGAATGATAGATCAGGAGTCAATCAAGGTTTATTGGATCTCAAATGACCTGATCAAAATAATTTTATGTCGTCAAGTCTCAAATAATCCGAATCAGAACTCGACATGTAGATCTGGGTTGGGATTTGGAATCTATATGTTTGGCTTAAAATTTGGAGAAAATAATGTTAAAAATTTGTGATTAATCGGATATGGTTTGAACGGATCAGAACAATCGAGAATAAAAAGATGCTTTGATTTAATGTTTTGATGTCTAAAATTTGTCATCCAAAATTCATTTATTGGATTTTAAATTCAAGATCATAATTGCAAAGATTAACAAGTTCTTAATCTATATGAACAATTTAAAGTCAATTTGATACTGTTGGATGGGTTAATTCTCTTTTCTTGGACAATTGTGCAAAATCCCCATACACTTAAACCTCCCTAATCCCTTAGCAAAGACTTATTTGAAGAATGAGTGCAAAATTAAAGTATTAAAGAATGTCTTAGATGAGTAATTGGATCTCTATATGATAATTATTAAACTATTATATCTGGTTCAACATCATCTAGTGGGGAGACTTTGGCGCATTAGTGAGGCCATGTAAAGAGCCACATACCATATGACAAGGATTTGGCAAGGGTCTAATGTAGCCTACACAAGGTGAGAACTACACTATCGTTGAAGTGACCACTTCATAAATCCAAGGTCAATCAACAATTAACCCACACAAGCAAATAAACAATTAATCAAAATGAGGGATAAAAATTTATTATAACCATATATACAGTGGAACTATGTATAGGGTGTCGAACACAGGGATAATGGGAAAAGACAACAAGAATTGGCTAAAAAACAAACAAGTGTTTTGGGTTTAAATTTTTTTATTTTTAGTGGATTTTTTATTATTTAATTTTTATTTGTTATATTCTTTTTTATTTTTTATTTTTTATTTTCTTTATAATTAGTTATAATATATATATATTATATATAGATAATATAAAAAAATATATAATAAATATATAAAATAAAAACAGACTTAGGGAAATACCCTAACATACAGTCTTTTTAAGGTAATGAAAATTATTTTCGGTATTTTTGATAATTGTATTAAATATAAATACTATAAGTAAATATAACTATATATAATGAGGCTTTTATGTTTTTAGATATAGTTATAAATACTAAAATTACGAAAATAAAATGTTTTTGCCTTTTTTATTTTTCTCTATTTTTTTATTTTTTATTATAGTTTTATATTTTTTTGATTTTTAATTGAATTAAAATGTCAAAAGAATGACTTATATTAATATGTCGAATTGTTTTGGAATTTTAAAATAGCTAAAAGTCCCAAAGTTTTCCAAAACTATTTTTAATGTATATTAAATATAATAAACAAAATTTAGAAATAGAAATAAATATTTTTATATGTTTTTAGAATTTTTTATAATTTTTATGGTTAGAGGAGGTTTGTAATTTTATGATTTTTCTTTTGAAATTTTTAGCGATTTTTGATTTGTAGATGCAAAATATAATAATAAATAGCTCTATTTTTTATTGTACTAAAAAGGATTATAGAAAAAATACCTTAATAAAAATATATGTGGTAGAATAATATATAAGGTATTTATCCTAATTTTCTACGATTTTTTAGGGCAAGGGAGCTATTTCTAATAAAAATAAAATAAAAAAGAAAATAGAATATGGTAGGGCCTATTTGCAATTAAAATAAAGTTATGGGCTAAACCAGAAGCTACACATAAATCTAGGGGGCAAACATGCAAACTACCCAAATATTCATTATAATATATACCCAAAGGGGTATTTTTGCAATTAATACATAGTTTGGGGGCATGTGCAAATATTTGACAAAATATTACACTAATATTGCAAAAAATATACTAAAATACAAAAAGGATAGAGGGTTAGGTAAAAAATACCTAGTCCCCTCATGCGCACATGCATGTGAGGTGACGTGGATTGGACCTAAATACAAATACGAAAAGTACAAGGGGCTAAATGCAAAATAACCAGACCTTTTACACTATAGATGAAAGTTTAGATATTAAAAAGAAATTACAAAAAATATGAGGGTTAAATGAGGAAAATACCCCAACGAGGAGATCCGATGGCTTTGGTTCATCACTTATCCATGTGTTGGCCTCCTGTAGCACGATGTCACTTTGTTGATGTACAATGGAGATTAGACCTCGGGTGAGATTGAATGGTTGTGGCATGGCAAGATCCAACGACAACTATAGACCTGGAGCATTCCTCTTAATTAGATGGTGGAGAGAAGGCTTAGAAGAACATGGAAGAACCTTGGGTCCTCCGAGCTTTTATCGAGTGTAATTTCATCCTCCAATGATCTCTGGCACTACAAAATGGCCATGAAGGTCCTAGAGACCCCCCGTAGGTGTTTGCAAGCTCAGATTGCTCCAAGAACCACCAGAGTGGTTCTCAGAGGTCGGTGAAGGTCAGGGGCTCCAGCTACATGTTCTTCGACAAAACTCAACTTGGATGGGGTCTTCAAGAGCTCAAACCTGCATGGTCATCTTGGGGACACAAAGGCAAAGGTTTGGACACGGTTTGGTGATGGTAGAAGATATAGAGGAAGAGGAGTGTGGCAGAGGATACTCCAGCGAGTGGCGGAGTTGGAGTGATGTCTGCTTGATATGGGGTAGATTAGGATGGATGGGGAGCGTTGGACATAAAGGAAGAGACGGGAAATGATGTGGGGGCGAAATATGGGTCGGACAATTTGGATACGATGAAGAGGATTACCGAAGCTGAGCTTCAATGGGCTATGATTTTTTATTTTAACAAAATAGAAAGCGATTTCAACTAGAAATAAAATCTAATCTACTCAAATGGTAGGCTTGGGAATAAATGATGCAATAAAAGGAAGCTCACCGGACCTGGGAGGACTGGGAGTAGAAACTTGCGGTGAGGACGACCAACGAGCCGAATCTTCCTCGATTCACGCATGACTCCTTTCATTGGACCCTTGATGAGATGCCTAATATCTCAAGGGACCTCAAGTGCTATTAGGGTTAGGGTTTATGATGGTGAAGAGATATCAAAAAAAGGAGGAAGGTGGATGTGATGTATATACTGGGCGACTTTGGATTGAGGTGACAACTCAATCTGTTGATCCTCGGATCGATGTAGTGTTTCGACGTAAAAGAGCAACAATCAAGGAGTAAAAGTCAAGAAGAAATCGAGCCATTTTAGTGCAAGAGGTGATGGGAAAAATCAATGAAGAGGAGTCAAAAGTCCTCTGACAGCTACAAGACTAGGGGAGTTAGATAGTTGACCAAGGTCAACTGATTTGGGTTCCCCATTGGTCCACGTGGATCGCAAGAGGATAAAAGAGAAAAATAAAGAATAAAACACAAAAAATAAAATAATAAAGAATTAATTTCATAAAACTCAAAAGATAAGAAATATTTATTATTTTATTAGCATTTTATTCTAAATTTTAATTATTTTTATAACTTAATTTAATGTAAGTTACCTTTTACAAGTATAATTATAGGTATATTCATCTATATAATATGTGTCTTATTTGTATTTTGTATTTTAGATTATTTTATATACATAATTTATATAATTACAACTTATTTAAATATACATAAATATATTTTTATTGTATTTTTCTAGAATTATATGTATACTTAAATAGATACTTATATTTATTATATAGATCTGCTTAAGTATATTTCATCGATGTATTTATGTATGTATTTCTAACAGTTTTATTTTATTCTAATTATGTGCATATGTTCTAATAATATTTAGAAAATTATAAAATATAAAATAATGAAAAATATAAAGAATACATAAAATGATTATTTTATTCAGGTATACCGTACAATAGGAGTTCAAAATCTAACTTTTGCATCTTAACTCCAAATTGAATGAAACCACCTTCATTAAATAATTAATAAAAGGTTATATACAATTAAAGTAATTTTGATGAATTTTGAGTTGTGAAGTTGGGATTTTTGATTTTTATTTCAAGTGTAGAAAATATTCATTATTTTTATGTGAGATAATTTTTGTATTTTTCTATGTATTTTTATATACAATTTTCATGTACAAAATTTATTGATTTGAGGTATAAATAATAAAGAATAAAATAAGTCCCAAATTGGTTTGTTGATGAATTGAAAATTTGAGTTTATTGTATTTATTGCCCCTATCTCCCTCTACTTAATTCTTTGTCGACCTGGTCATCATGATGCACAGGCCTTGGGGGTTTAGGGTCATTCAAAGCAAGTCATTCTTGGGATCATATTTGAAAATGTAATTTATTTTCTAAGACTATTTTTCTCTAAGTTCATGGAGTTGGCTTCTCAAAGTTTATTTTGTACGAGTTCTCAAGAGGTGCCATCATCAAGTTCGTCTCTTAGCATTTCCTTAGAGCGAGTTCTGATAGCAGAAGGCAACAATAATTGGTTCTAGACTTATTGATCACTGAAACCCTAGTCCAAAACCCACACAAAGAACCCATGTTGATCTTCGGCCACCGGTCCCCATGAAACCAATGATCGTATAACCATCATGTCGATCTTCTCCGTAAATTTTGGAATGATGAAGCAGAAAATAACCATGTGTATCTACCACGTCAATCATCAAGAAAAAAGAGCGACGACAATACCAACTAGACAACAACGATGTTAGTCCCCAAGGTTATACTAGGAGAAAAGATGCACTGTAACAACCCATGAGATGCCACATCAAGATGGGTTCTCTTAATACTTATACATTCTACGATGCTAGGAGAGAAGATTTGTGATGGGATGTACAACCTTGAAGGTTGATCAGCGACGACTCCAACATTTAGTTGTAACTTAGATCCCAAAAGGCGGCAATGGAGATCAAAAGAACCGGTAAATAGCTGCGTTGTTGTAAAATGGGTTCCTTGACCCATATTATATCGAAGATGATATATGCTTTAGGAATTGGTCCTTGGTATCTTTTCATCCCATTTGTTTTGTTTTGAAGCATCTTTAGGTCCAGTAAGACGGATCCATAGTCTGTTGGGTTGAATAATGAAGGGCTAAAAAGCAAGAAAATAAGAATAGTTCAAAAAAAGGATAGTGGTATAGGAAGCATTCACTGGGCCTTTTCCAGAGCACCAGTGAGCCCAACATGCCGTATTCTAAAAAAAGTGATGAAGTTGTATTAAAAAAAAGAAAGGGTTGAAAGAGCAGAAAAATGAGAGTCAAGATTCACAAAAAAAAGCAAGTGAAAAAAAAAGAGATGAAAGCTTCATTAGACTCTATTCAAAGGGCATTAATCCACTCATGGAAGGAAATATCGGCAATATATCGCCGATATATCGATATCGATATGGGCACCGACATGGCGACATATCCCGATTTTCATGCATCTTCTTCACAAAGGCTCGTCGATATGGGTGATATTTCAGCGATATATCGTCGAAATATCGTATCGATACGATATCAAAATGATATCGATATCGATATGACCTTCCATGAATCCACTAGACCATCCATTTCTATTTGAGCATTTTGTCCATGATTTTTATTTTGGGCACATTCTATGAGGCCACGAGATCTACGGCCCACATGGGTTGAAAGCCCCATTGACAAAAAAATGAGAAAAGGAGACAACCCACAAGAAGTCAGGGGGCTATTGAAAAAAATGCATAAAAATGGGGTTAGAAAAAAAGAGGGAGAATGGTAAAAAAAATAGCCACAGAAGGAGGGATTGTGTAAAAAGATGGAAGAGAGAATAAGAAGGAATTTTACCTCCCCCTTCATTTCTTATTCCAACTCGATGGAGCATTGTCATTATCCGACAAGTATGGAAGAAAATGAGAGTATTGAGCATAGGTTACTGACTACATTGTTTGAGGCACTCTATTAGAGTGATCCATTTTTTTCAGATTTTCCAAAGAAAAAATCGTTGGAGGCTCCAATCTCTAGTGACCAGCATATACATATGGATATTCTCATGGCTTCCTAGTTTGACCGTGAACTTTAGGACAAGATCCTTTCGAGGTACCATCAAAGATAACCCACTTCTAGGCCCCTGTGAGGCAATCTATTTTTCCGAGTTCAACTTATCGATATTCTCTCTACATTCTTTGTTCGGTCCTTCAGAGAGATAGAGCAATCTTCAGTCAAGGAGACATGTTGAATACCAGAGTTTTCCATGAGGGAGACTCATTTCGATACAGATGATTATGATCGATGCAAATACATAGCACACAAGCTGGTTGTTAACCTAGATTTCTCTACGAATTGTCATTCATACTCCAACCCTCTAGTTCATTCTCAGCATCATGACATGAAAAGCATTGTCCTCAGCAACAATCATAGGGTATACATCGAGTCGATATAATGTGTAGTGTTATGTATTCAACATGTGAGGAGTATATTCTCTCTGTTTTTCCAAGCTCAACAATGCATATTCCAGCTTGAGGGTGGGGGGTGTTGAAAGATCTCTTAGATGTGTACTTTGATTTCTCTAGGATCTAATTACCACACCATCATGTTTAGCCACACATCATTTAGTGCTGGGATTTTGGTGTATCCATGCTGTTATATAAAAAGCCCCACATCCCATGTACTCTATGAGAAATGTGAATAGAAGAATAAACCATTAGTGACGTTCTTCAATGATTTTATCCCATTTTTAGGAAGTAGGGTTCTACATAAACATTCGAAGAGTCCTTATCTTTCTTGTTCTTAATTTGATTCACTTCTGCATTTATATTTCTACAGAAAATTAAATGAGTTTGAGTTTCATACCAAGTTTATGAATAGAGATGAAAATTGAGATTGACATGATCTATAAATTAATGATTGGTTGATAACTTCATAGGAGTTAGGATTTTAAACTCAACAGCCTCTAAGTTCTACTAGTCACTATTCATATTTGGCTCAAAAGTCATCTCAGATATACTACCTCTACATCGTACTCTTTGAACATGGAAACCATATGTATAAGTGTGGATTATGTTAAATCTTACTATTTGAGGATATGAACTACCATTCAATTGGCTTGGCATCCTTATATTCCTCTCTTTAACAAATCTTTCCTTGAGGAGTCAAATAACTCCTTCAAAGGTCAAGTGCTACTAGTAAATCGAAATATGTGTCTGGAGCCTGACCAATGCAGAAGGTCTCATATTCGGAAGCTTGACTTGTGTAGTTAAGTCTTCACTCTACAAGCATCATTGGACTGTTATGGTTGGATTCTTAGGCTTTGTATTTGTTGTGCATCTCGCTACAAGACTAGAATCTTTTCTCTTGTTATTCTTTGGCTTTGTATTTTCTCTACTTTGCAATCTATTTTGCAATTGTCAAAATAAAATTGATGTATGTAGCTCCCTATAATATATATGTAATGAATTTTCTTGGATTTATTTTTTTAATCCTTTGATTTTGTGAATTGAAAACATAAAAAGTATTATTCTACATGTATTAATCATAGCTAATTCATAACACATAAAAGATATAAACTAAATGGCATTTTGTAGATATTACCATATTCTAAGAAAAATTAACATTAAAAATGTCATGCAGTGTTTTGTTTTACGTTTTAAGTTATAATTATGTGCCCTTTTTCAAAATTAGTCACACACCCTCTCATTGTTTAATGTTGCATGTAGGTAGCTCGTATTACACAGATCATTGATATTGTATATTTCTGATATTTGTCGTGCTTTGACCTATTAAAAATTCGAAAATAACACATGCTTGTTTTTGCTTTAGTTTGCAGTTTACATGAAATTAATCAAAAAGTATAAAAGTATTAGAATTTAGGTATTCGCCAAAGATACGTACAACCCACACTATTTGTATTTGTTTATGAGTTTAACGGAGCAACTTAAGGAAGAGTCAACTTGACTACCGTCATCCTTATTTTTCTTATTTACTAAGGCATTTTCTGAAACATATGGGGGGATTTAGTGTAGTCACTAGATGCCAACATGTTGCCATCTAAATTTCGTGAAAAATATGCATTCCTAACCTGTGAATCTATAAGGAGTCAAATTCAGCAATTTCAAGACTTTAAATTTAACAGGCTTGATGGATATGATATGAGTCTCGAACTTAGTCGAAATTTGAATGAGAACATGATGTCATATAATGATATAAATCTCCTCATTAATAAATAAAAAATAAAGGCAAAGGTATAACTATAATTACAAAATCTCGAAGGCTAGAAGCATAAAAAATCATGTTTTTGCCATGCAAGTGCTTGACCGTTACTTGGAATATTTACGTCCACGTTCAAACTTTCACATTCTCAAATACTTTACATGGAACATTCACATCAAGCAATCATTTTTTTTGTTATCAACAACGCCACATACATCTTTATCTTGAAATTTTCCTCCAAAAAAGAGTTGCACACTAAATTTCCATTAGATTCCTATCTCATCATCTTCCCTTATATCATAAAATTTTAAAAAAAATAATTATCTTAATA
The DNA here is from genome assembly GCA_037367405.1 of Ottelia alismoides. Classification (NCBI taxonomy): domain Eukaryota; kingdom Viridiplantae; phylum Streptophyta; class Magnoliopsida; order Alismatales; family Hydrocharitaceae; genus Ottelia; species Ottelia alismoides. The sequence continues at coordinate 193,105 of JAZKJV010007096.1, forward strand.
AATATCACATCACAGCTACTCCTCCCAATAAATATCCTACGATCTAATCAACCAGGAAAATAAATAATTCACCTACCTTCTTACCGCTCAAAAAAAGTTGTCTGCATGTTTACCCCCTAAAAAATGCACTTTATCTGGAGATTCACATCCACAACCCCAAATAAAAGAAATTTTACACCTGGAGATTCACATCCACAACCCCAAATAAAATAAAATTTACACTAAGCCCCCTAAGTTAGTGAGGAATCTTTTGTCGCCATCCTATACATTCTCCTCGGAGCATACTTCAGATGGTCTCATGGGTGGAATTTATATATGTTCAAGCCGCCAGATTATATATTGGAGACAATCATATACATTCAACCATCAGAGTGTAACAAAGTGATCTTTTAGGCCCACTTCTTTTTCTCTGACATTACACTCACTTATTCATGAGATCAAAGACATTTGTTAACTCATTCTCCATGCTTGGTATCTTGATGATGAGACTAATGCTTGGCATCTTGATGATGAGACTATCATTGGGGCACATTGGAGGTGGCCAAGACACTTGATATTATACAACGTAGGGGTCCATAGATGGGGTTAATTCTGAATATAAAAAAACAAAGCTTTTCTGGCCTTCATGTGATGGTTAGAAGATCCGTAAAAGGTTGTTTCTCATGGATATTGAGAGGCTTGAGCTAGGAGTAAGGCTACTTGGAGGAGCAATGAGTAGAAACAAAGACTTTGTTGAAGACGTGGCTATGATGAGGGCCACCAAATCTATTGACTTAATGCATCTACTTCCTCAGATGAATAATCCACAAAACGAACTTCTTTTATTACAATCTCATATGAGTATTGCTAAACTCCTGTTTGGCTTAAAGACATGTCAACCCGCATACATGGAAGAACTGCTACATGGTTTGACAAATGATTACACGGAGCTATTGAAGATATTGTTGTTTGCAGAGACCTTTTCTTTGGCGACGTTTAATGGCGGTTGATGTCACTACCCATTAGACTCGGTGGCTTAAGTGTGCAGTTAGCTATGGAGGCTTTTTCATATGCTTTCGTTGCCTCTAGACCTCAATCTTAGGTTCTCTAAGATCATATTTTACGAGACAGTGGGTTACAAAGTAAGGATTCTGATTTTCTAAACGCTTTGGAGGACCTACATGCCATACTTATAGCTCTCGATCTTACATGTTTTGCTAACAAGGATACTGTCTTCCCTAAAGCCTAGAACTCTTTGACGAGTTTTCTTTTTAATAAAATCATTAAAGAAATGGAAGTTGAGTTTGACATGACTACTAGACAAAAGTAATTTTTTGATGTTTATAAGTTGATCATGCTCAAGATTTCCTTCTTGCCATTCCTATCAAGGGTCTTGGAATGCATATGTCACCTAATGGATATCGTAATATTCCCAAGTATCGTCTTACGATTCCTCTATTCCCATTTGATGGACTTTGTTCATTATACCACAAATCCTGTCTACATGCTTTTGGAGAGCATGCAATTCATTGTTGTGAACTCACATATTTTTAAATATAGACATTATTTTGTTAGGGATATCTTTTATTATGTAGTCAGTCGTGTTGGGGCTGCTTCAAAGAAAAAGCACCAGCGAATTCTATGACTGATTTGCAAGAGGGAATATCAACACTTAGACCAACGGATGTTTTAATATTTGGATGGATTGGAGGGAAACATGCATGTGTTGATTCGACTGGAGTTTTTCCATCGGTATTGCGGGATACGCTGCACAAAAAGCTGCTTCAACTAAAGTTGCTAAGCATGAGAAGGTTTGTACTGATAATCAATATATATTCTCCCCCTTTGATTTTGTTACCTTTAGATTCTTGGCAACTGAAGCCTTAGAGCTCTTCAGGAAGATACATAGCAATGTTATGGTTCCCAAGTCTTGTTGCCATCTCTCATCAATTCTCTATCATTTGTAATCCACTTGATTATATAAAGATTTTGAATAAATAATGTGATTAAAAAACAGTCCCTAAACTTCTCACAGAAGCACCAGGGATAGTCTGAAGGCATCTCCTCTCCACTGCCAGACTGCCCAATGCTATAATCTCCTTTGCCCTCCAAAATGCTAAGAAACCGATGTGCTCCTTTTCCAATACAGAGACCACTGAGCTGAGGAGGACGGATTCAATGTGGACGGTTGTGGAGAGGCAGAGGACGACCGCAGGAGCGGAGGGACCCATTTGATGTGAAGGCTGAGAAGGCGGGAAGAAGAGATGGATGGTCATATCGCGATATATCGGCGATATATCGATATCGACAGGTCACCGATATATCGTCGATATGGTCGATATCGGATATCGACAAGTCAAAAATGCACAATCTCGGTCCGATATCGACAGGTCAAAAATGCACAATCTTGGTCCGATGTCGACGAAATGGATCGATATATCGTCGATATATCTGCGATATATCGATATCGACATGGTACCGATACCGATATCGATATGTCCTTCCATGAAGAGAGCGAAGCAGAGGAAGAGCAGGGCGAGTGCGGCGAGGGAGATGTCGCCCTTCCGCATGCCCTATATATGTGGGAAAAGGGAAGCTACATCGGGTGGTGCAGCCAACTAGCTACACCCGGGCATTTTTCTCATTGATTTTTGATTTTTTTAAAGAACACCTATGGAGATTTACTTAGTTTATTGAGTGGAACATGTGTTTCGAATTTCATGTAAAACAAACATTCCTAACATGTCCACCTAGATAGGGTCAAATTCAATAATTCTGAGACCGTTAAAATGTGATAGTCTTGATGGAGATAATAGAAGTGTCAAATTTAGTTGAAATTGGTATGATACCATGGTGATATATGGTGATTTAAATCCCTCTAGGTTTCATTTCAAAAGCACAAAAAATCAATGAAAAAAATGGTCGGGTGCAACTAGTTAGCTACACCCCCGGGTGCAGCTTCCCCAGCCCCTATATATATACATACATACACACACACACATACACACACATACACGAGGAAAGGGAAGCTACAACGTGATGTAGTTAACCTTAGCTATATCAGGGGCAATTTCGTCCTCTTTTTTTATTTTTTTTCGAAATTTTCAGGATAGATTTCAATAACTATATCTCTTTAATATGTCATTCAAATTTCGTCAGAAACAGAGACTCAAACGGCCTTCATTCAGACAGTCATTTTTTAACGGTCACAGATTTGCTGTATTTTACATGTTCTGGATGGAGGTCGTAGGAGTCTCTGTTTCTGACGAAATTTGAATAACATATTAGAGGGATATAGTTATGAAATCCATTCATTGAAATTTCGAAAAAAAATAAAAAAGAGGACGAAATTACCCATGATGTAGCTAAGGTTAGCTACATCATGATGTAACTTCCATCCCCCCTCTCTATATACATCTTATTAGTCAAATGGATCCCTTAGAGATAATTAACTTCAAAATTAGCATGAGCGGAATAACGGTCGAAATTCAAAGATTCCATAGTCAAAATGTGGAGCCAATTGCTATCCAGCTCACTATTCGACCGTTGTATGCTTTGCCTTTTTCGGTTCAGTTGTTTGAAAACCAAGCCTTGAAGAACATCGTCGTCTATTTTCGTAGCACCTCACTGAGCAAACACCCACGATCGTTCCTCCAAAGACCATGGTTTCCATCACTCCGACGAAGAGGAACACCTCGGCTCCATCATTCAAACATCGTTGCTCGTCCTCCGGGGGCAAGCGCCGCTCCTCGTCGCAGCTGAAGCACAATGCCACCACCCTCTACCGTTCCTCGAAGCCCTGCTTCCGCCGCCTCCTCGCGGCTTTCTCTCGCCTCACCACCTCTAAACGCCAACGCCGCGGCCGCTTCCGCCTGCTCAACGCCCTCCAAGTTCAAGACTCACACCCACTCCTCTTCGACGACCGTAGCAAGAACAGCGACAATAAGCCGACCGCCTTCCTCGACCTCGACGAGACGCTTGTCCACTCCACCCCCCACCTCCCTACACACCCCTACGACTTCGTCGTTCACCCTACCATCAGCGGTCACTCCTTGACCTTCTACGTCCTCAAGCGCCCCGGTGTTGACCAACTCCTGTCCGAAATCGCCAAGACGTTCGAGATCGTCGTCTTCACCGCCGGTCTCCGGGAGTATGCATCGCTGGTTATCGACCAGCTCGACCCCACGGGCGATCTCATTTCCCACAGGCTGTACAGAGATTCGTGCAAGTCTGTGGATGGGAAGATGGTGAAGGACTTGGCTTCTGCAGGGCGTGACCTTGACAAGGTCGTCATCGTAGATGATAACCCCAACTCGTATTCGCTGCAACCAGAGAACGCAGTGCCGATCCTGCCGTTCGTCGATGATCTTGGCGACTGCGAGCTCCACAAGCTGTCGAGGTTCTTTCAAGTGGCGGAGATGTTTGCCGATACGAGGGATGCCGTCAAGTACTACCTGTCTCAGAATGCGGAGGAGGAAAAGTTTTCGCCGGTCGATGTCACCGACGGCGGAGATGCTGAAGTCAATATCCCAAATTGTCTTGATTCATCCTTGTCGACGAGAAGCGGATGCGGTTTCGCTTTAAAGAAGAGACAGAACATCTTTGAAAGCCTTGTTTTCGACTGCAAGTCGAATGTTTGATCACCATTGCTTTTGATGCGGAATTTCGCACATGGGATTTCGACCTTTTGTATCTGATGATGTTAGAATTTGCAACATTAGCTAACGCAGGCAGAAGTGCGTTGAGGAGAGCCATATGTTTTCATTCTTTACTGCTCTGTAAAGTAAAATTGAAGAATTTTTACACCTTGCAAACTTTGCCATGCCTCCTGCAAAGCTATGCTGCAACCTTGTACCATCAATTTAGCCGATTAAATTCAGCGGATTCCAAAATAAATAAATAAATATGTCCTTGAAGGTAAAATTTACAAATAAAGGTCGTTCTTCTTACTCTCCTCCTCCCCATCTCCCTCACCCAACCCACAGCTTCCCCTCCTCGCAAGCCACCACCCCTCCTAACCCACAGTTCCCCAACACTGAGCCAGCTCCTCTCTCACTTCCTCTTCCTTCCCTCGCCGGAGTCGCCCCACACCACCTCCTCAGTTTATGCCAACCTCATGACCACCTTTAAGTAAGGCTGTGCACATGAATGTGCCATGCTCCGATTCATTATTACCGGATCATAGATTGATCCGATCTGTTCCATCGGGTATCTGAATCTAATCGATATTCAGAATATTTGGATAGATCATGAATATCCGTGGGTATCCGTAGAATCTATTCTTATATGGTTTGACCTCAACTCGTTCTACATTAACCGTTTCGACCAAATATTCATCGGTGATGACGGAGTTCCCTATTGAATTGTGGTCAAGATCGAGGAAGAGATCAAGTGAAATTATTTCTTCCCAAATTTGACGACCACGACGTCAAAGCTACAATTCAATCGAGGTCAATCAACCTCGATTCGTCATAAATTCATCCCAAATTTGGTATTATTGTGCGTGGATTCATCTCAAGGTGCTATATTTAATTTTTTTTTAATTTTCATTCCAGTTTTTAGGATCCATTTCAATTATTTACATATTACAAAGATTTTCATGATTTCAATACGATAGGATAATTCATTTGAATTTTTAGGATTGACTGCAATGATTTTGTCGATTTCTATGATTTGCATATTTCAAATATCTGTCGGTTTCAATTATTTGCATATTTAAAAAATTTGCCATTTTTCAAAGTTTTATCGATTTCAATGATTTGTCAATCCATTTTAATTTTTAATATTGATTTTCAAGATTTGTCAATTTCAATGATTTGCACATTCTAAAAATTTACCGATTTCAATAATTTATATATTTCAAAATTTATTGATTTCAATGATTTGTCAATTATTCGAGTTTTTGAGAATGATTTAAGTAATTTGTCGATTCCAATATTTTGCTATTGCAAATATTTGATGATGTCAGTGTGTTACCAGTTTCAATAATTTGCGGAGATCAATGATTTGTTGATAGGATTGATTTCAATGATATATTGATTTCATTCGAATTTTTAGGATTGATTTTAATGATTTATCGATTTCATTGGGGTTGTTATAATCAATTTCAATGATTTGATAATTTTAATCATTTGCGCTCTTCCGATGCGAGAGAGAAGTATCTGTCTTGAGATTACAAAGATTTATCGATTTCAATGATTCGTCGATCGAATTGATCTCTAGTCTTATACGGATTTTATTTTGATTTGAATCGAACTCAATCACCGGCAATTTTCATCAAGTCGTGACAACCATCTTTCGGGTAGGATGGACAATAAGATAGGTCGACCCATATGCATCATCCAGGTTGGAGGGACAACGAAACAGGTCGACCCATGGATATCCATGGATCATTGGGTCAGAGACCCGTATGTACCTGGTCAAGATGGGTCAGGTACTCGATTCGAAATGATTTGTTGGGTAACCATAAATTTAGGATCGACCCATATGGATCGATAGGATATCCATCTAACCCATGATCCGTGTACAACCCTACCTTTAAGGACTCCTCACCAACTATCGTCGCACCACGCCACTACGAGCAACCGTCAAATTCGCTGCCATCCAGGTAGTCTTCCTCTCAAACCACCACATTCCTCGTGATCCCCTTCGGCTCTAAGGCCTCAGCTCCTTGCTGCGATCAATCTCAATTTGAGCACTCTGCCACTCCATGAAGCACCTCATGGTTGTTACAACCTTAGCCCTCCGCCTGTGTCTGCTGGCTCCTCCTCCAGCTCTTCCCACAATCCTTTTCTGCCTCCACATGAGAAGGATACCTGCTCCCTCCTTCGACATGCTCTGCATCTTGTTGACGCTCGGCATCATCGTACCTCTCCCCACGAGTGTTGCTTCCATTGCGACAACTCTCATCAACCTGAACTCGTCGTCCCTTGCGTGGAGCAGGTAGAATTGAAAGAAGAAGAAGGAAGAAGGGCGTGAAGAAGTAGATGAAGAATGAACAGAAAGGGACGGGAGAAAATCCACTATTGGATTCACCAAATAGTTGGATTGATTTAAGAAATTAACTCAAAGGAATGGATGGCAAAGGTTGTAGTAAGTTTGTGGAGGTCACGACTCACGAAATAAATACGAGGTATATGTAGGGGTGTAAACGAGCCGAACCTGAGCGAACCAACCTAAGTTCGGTTGGGCTCGTTTAGCATACTTTCAGGCTCGAGCTCGGTTCGGCTCGATAAAATGAAAACTGTAATCAGGTTTGACTCGGCTCGGGTAAGGTTCGTAAAGGTTCGGTTCGGCTCGTTAAAGGTTCGTTTAAGAATAAATGTTGCGCATGTGTTTCTGTTCAAAGGGAAAAACCGCAGTTGCAGGGGAGGGTTTTGTGGGGTTTCGAGAATAGGGAATATGGACTTAGAGAGTGGATAATTGGATGGGTTTGGAAAAATAAGCGAATGCCCTTATGTTAATATAAAATGTATTTTTTCCTTGTATATATATACAATATGCATGTATATATACTTTTATATATGTATGTTAGGGTTGGGCATTGGGCTGGGCCGGCCCGACCCGGCCCAAAACCCGACCCGTATAACCCGACCCAAACCCGAACCCGAAATTTAATGGGCGGGCTGTGGGCCCTAAAATGAGCCCATATTGATTATCGGGCCGGGTTTGGGCCTGAGAAGGCCCAAACCCGTTAGCCCGATAGCCCGATCCATTCTAAAGCAAGTATATTTATATCTAGTACGGTATAATTATATCAATTATATTCATGTTCATTCCAAATACCATGTTCTAACTTTACTATTCTTATTCAAGTGTAGAATAAATGCTTAGATACATTAATAATCATATCCATTAGTGGATTGAGGATATTATTACATTAATATACAAAATTATTACATTAATATGCAATAATGGAATCTGTGTCCTCAAGTGTTACAGCATGTACAACTGTAAGTAACCAATTTGTATTGGGTCATAGTGCCCGCATCTACAATAGAATATGTAATGGTGAATTGAATGGTGGTTTAAGTCGCCATATTTTTACCACATTTGTATTTCCAACATACAACTAATGTTAAAATCACAAATTAGTTAGCATGCTTTATAGTTTTAAACATGCACACATGCATAAGAAACAACCACACAAATGCAAGAAGAATGGAAGACATGATATTCGTATACATAGGTGTTAAATTGGGCCGGCCCGACCCGAGCCCGACCCATTTTATTTGGGCCGGGTTTGGGCTTGGGCCTAATTTTCGAAAATAAAATGGGCCTAGGCCCGACCCGTTAGCCCATATTCTAAAATGGGCTTGGGCCGGGCCAAGGCGAACCCGGCCCGAGCCCGGCCCATGCCCAACCCTAATGTATGTATGTAAATAATCGAACTTTTAACGAACCGAACCTGAGTGAACTTATATTTTTGAGGTTCGGTTCGTTTATTTAATCGAGCCCAAACTCGTGTTCAGGTTCGGTTCCTTTATTTTCGAATCGATTCTGAATCGAACTTTTAGCGAGCCGAATCTGAACGAATGTCGAACTTGAGAAATTTCTGATAACCCTAGGTATATGACAAAGTTTAATAGGGTCGTTGTGTAAGCACCCAAAATTGAAAGATGAGCAAAAACCTTTACATATATAACATTGTATAAAGCATTTGTGGATCATCTAGAGATTATTAATTTGCATGAACTTGTAATTAAATGCATCTCTCTTAGTTCGTTTAATCAAATGCTTTGTCAAGTTAACATCGTCCCCTATTAGAGTTGATTTAATTTGGATTTTTAGATTTGATGTAAAATGATAAGTTTTCGAGGTGCGAAAGGTTATTAACCGTAACAATTCTCCGAGCATAGCCATAATACATTTGTCAGGGATATATTTAATTTGTTCGATATTATATTTCTAAAAGAATACATCACACAAAAATCCCTAAACTGTGCACACAATTTCAATGTCATAGTTAAACTTCAAAAAGTAGTAATATAGTACATGGTCTTTAATATTAATTTAATTATGATCCGGTTCTCAATGAATTACGTTGTCACTGTTTAAGTCCAGGTACAGTATTAAAATCATGCGTATAGTTCAGTTTTTTTTTAATTTACACTTTTAGAGATATAAAATAATTACGTAATTCAATATTAATGCTCATTTTATAAATACACCAAAATTATTCAAATTCAATAGTAAAATTTAAATAAATGTACACAATTTAACATAAATTCCAATAAAGTCATATCGGATGACTTATCGCGAGCATTTATCTCCTTAATAAATATAAAAAAATAATTGATAAAAAATAAAATGACTAAATATTAAAGTCTAAGCTATAAATCTCTATAAAAAATATGGAGAAAGCATAATTTCATGTTGATCATATCAGATATCCATTCATGCCTTTTGTGCGGGAAGTTGCTTGATGGAACGCAAGAACATATACACATGCATTTTCATTTTCTTGAAGATATGAATACTAATGGTTGCATAATTTTTAGGGATTTTTATCCGACATATTTTATAATCTTTGTCAATTACCTCAACGATTTTTAAAATAACATAATTCTCCCCACGATACCGTAAGCTTTCTCCGTCTTAGCCGACAGACGCTACCGTTAATTTTAGCTTTATTTGAATCAATTGCTTGAGTTAGTCTTGAGTTACCCTATCTTCTTTAGGGTGCGTTCGGTTAAGGAATAAGCATGAATAAGGATGGAGAATAAGGAGAATAAGTGTCTATTCTTTGTTCGGCTCGAGAATAGGAATAAGGAGAATAAGGTGAAATAAAGGTAGGTAAGGTGGCATAAAGATAGGATTAAGAGTGAGATAAGATGGAATAATAAGGAACAATCGTACCATTGAGAACCGTGTCAGGAGAAGAATTGACCTCTTATTCTAGAATCTATTTTCCCACCAAAAGGACCTTACAAATTTCATCCTCTCCAGCTTCCTCTCCAAGCAGAGTTGGCCCTTTTCGAAGACGTAGTCACACCAACGGGAGACAAAGCAGTAGAAAAGCGACAGAGGTGGAGCTGTGAGAGGAAGGAGGACTCCGCTGGAGCGAGTCTCACATATGAAACAAGTCTGGAGTAGTTTCCTATTTTCTGGACGAGTACACCATATCGAAGCTTCGATATAATCTTGCAACCATGGAAGACCGTATCCCGATATATCGGCGATATATCGCCGATATATCGATATCGACATGGGATCGATATCGAAATCGATATATCGATATATCCGACTTCAGGCATTTTCTTCAGAAAGATTCCTAGATATAGCGATATATCGACGATATATCGGCGATATATCGCCGATATATCGATATCAACACGATATCGAAACGATATCGATATCGATATATCCTTCCATGCTTGCAACTACCGCTTGTAGTTTGAAACAGCACCGCCTACCGGAGGGTTCCACCCTCCGGTTCCCTCCCGCTCGACATGACCCACACATCCCGCGCATCAACCTCCGCCTCGTTCTCTGCCTTGCGGAGGGTTGGGCATGACTATGAGGGCTGTCTTTCTTGGTGCCGATGGCGTTCGGAAGCAGTCGTTCGGCATCGGTGTCTTCTTGCCCAGAAGGGCCGGTTCCTTTGCCGAGCCTTGAAAGAAACCTGATTAGTTCGCGTTCCACTTTAGTAGTCTCCTCTCTTTTCGTAAGGTTAGACCGCATGCCATCTTTGCAATTGGATTTTTTCGCTTTTGCTCAAAGTTGGGGATTCTCGTCTATAGAAAAACGGGTTCTCTTTAGTTTTTACCATCTAATGAGTTGTCTTGTTTATTTTTATTTTTCCAGTATGCTCGATTGTTCTAGTACCTTTTAGGCTCCGTTTGGTTGTTGGGTTGGCCTAATTCGGAGTATTCCTCCTTCCAATCCTCACAATCCTCCTCACAGTTTACTATTCATAGGGATACCTCAACCCAACCCAACTTTACCCAACCCTGCAATCAAACGAAGCCTTAAGGTTGTCCAGGCTTTGAACCTCGATCTGGAAGACATGGCCACATGGCACACCACCGTCGCTATCCTGGTGGTTCTTCGTTGACACGCGAGGGGCGGAGAGGGGGGAGGGGGCGGGGAGGGCGAGGGGTGAGGGTTATGGGAAAGGGAGACGCGGAGGAGGTGTGGAGGAGTGACACTCAATATAAATTTGATAAATAAAATGGGTATAATATAAAAGAATATAATGGAATCTCGTTAGTTTTAACGGGTAAATGGATGGAGGTTAACCACAAGATCTGTAGGATAAGGGTTAACAAGTTTACGGGGTCGAAGGGGGAATTATGTTATTTCAAAGGTCGTAGAGGTAATTGACAAAGATTATAAGGTTTGCCGGATAAAAATCCCTAATTTTTATGATTGATACGGATAAGGATATATGCACAACAACACATTTAGCATTTGTTGTCATATCTTCCATAGTTAAATATATGAGAACATATAATATTCATTAGTTGATTCTTTAAATTCGCAACAATTATTGTATTCCTTGCCATATTTCTAGCAACGAATCGTATAACAACGATCATCCTTTGACTTTGTCTTTGTCTTTTATCGTGTTAAAGTTCAACAGTGATTTATACAAATTTTACCGAACAAGTCAACGGATAAATTGTTGTTGTTTGAACCGTTGGCAACGAATATGAATTCATCACTAATTATTATAATAAAAACTAATTTTGTAGCTAATATTTGTTATTATATAATATAAGAAAATATGGCAATGAATATTCAAACTACCGTGGATGGATTCTGTAGTGTTGTATTGCTGAATCCATGAATAACCTATATTGTGTGTGTGTGTGTGTATATATATATATATATATATATATATATATATATATATATATATATATTTTGTTTTCTTACGTATAATATATTGCATCTGGATTCATTTTCGAATGCATAGATAAAAATATAGGCATTTATACTATTTATTATATAATTTATTTAATGTAAACATTGCATATATTATTTTTTATTTTATTGTACATTTGTAATTTATGTAATTTTAATTTAATCAATTATTGATTTCAACTTAACAAAAATATTTTTCTGAACTATCCATGAGACTGTTGGTATCAAATTGTGATTATTCGTTTCCATATATGTATTCATATTGAGAAATATTTTTTACGATTTTAACACATATTTGTGTGTGTGGTGTGTGTATATAGAGAGAGAGGAGATAGGGAATATGCACCCAGGTGCATGTAATTTTACATGCACTCGGGCCTATAACTCCCACATTTTTTTACTTTTTCGAAAAATACCGCCATGTATATACATCTATATATCCCTCATGTATGTCATTCCAATTTCGTAAGAAACAGAGTCTCTGTTTCTGACGAAATTCGAGTGGTATATAGAAGGAATATAGGGATGAATAAACATGATTTTATTTTTAAAAAAAAATAAAAAAACGCCGAAAATAGGGAGCGGGGCAGCCATGTTGGTTGCCCCCAGGAGATAGCCCCATTAAATCCTTTTAATAATACCGATATCCGTGTCCGTATCAACTAAACAAATTTATAACCATATCCATATTCTCAAAAAATAAAAATATTATCCGTGCCCTTATCTTAAAAACACATATATTTATATCTAATTTTCCTTTTGTTCTTTATCTTCATGCTGCCTTGTCAGGGTGGTTGACCTTGGTCAATCTCCACCTCTTGAGAGACCGCTTCTACAACACACGTGAGATCCCATCCACCCAAGTTTCCACATCCCCACCTGAGCCACCTCCGCATCTGACGCCACAACCTTCTCCCCGCCTGCCCACACCAGACCATGCCCCACGCTTCAGAAACCCTAGAGCCACTCCACATATAAATAATCCTTTGGGTTCTTCATCCCTCCCTTTCGCCATTGTATCACCCTCTTTCAGCTCCTCCTTTGTGGTGGAGACGGAAATCATAGACACAACTACGGATATTCGTAACATTTTCATTGAAATATAGTCCATCACTTATTTTCCGTGACAACGACGGTTGCCATTCCAAGACGAATCATATGTGAGTAGGGTTGTCAGAAAATTCTCAGACTCGACATTCGCTCAGATTCGGTTCGGTAAAAGTTTGATTCAGATTCGATTTGAAAATAAACGAACCGAACCTGAACACGAGTTTGGACTCGATTAAATAAACGACCCGAACCTCAAAAATATAGGTTCTCTCAGGTTCGGTTCGTTAAAAGTTCGATTATACACACACATACATACATATTGGGTATATATAAGGGAAAAATACATTCTATATTAACATAAGGGGATTCATTTATTTTCCCAAATCCATCCAGTCATCCACTTTCTAAGTCCCTATTCTCTATTCTCGAAACCCCACAGAACCCTCTCCTGTAGCTGCGATTTTTCCCTTTGAACAGAAATGTCTGCACAACATTTATTCTTAAACGAACCTTTAACGAGCCGAACCGAAACTTTACGAACCTCACCCGAGCCGAACCGAACCCGAATACAATTTTCATTTTATCGAGCCGAACCAAATTCAAGCTTGAACGTATTCTAAACGAACCGAATCGAGTCCGGGTTAGTTCGCTCATGTTGGGCTCGTTTACACCCCTATACGTGAGATGCGTTCGCCACCACTGGTGGTTGCCATTCCAAGAGGATGGTTCTGTCAGTTCCCACCCCAGTCAAATGATAAGGTAGTTTTTAACTTTGAGAACAAGACCATAGAATCCGTCGTATGCATGTGTATTCCATACGGAAAGCTGAACAAGCATAATTTTAAAGTAATTATCTTGGGATGGGAAATATCTTTCGGCACTGATTTTTTTAAGTGAGGATAATATATTTAATCCCAGATATATAGTAGGCATATGTAAGGGCTCTCTATCAAGCTCAACGAGCAGAGCCAGCCCATGGCTCGAGCTCGATAAGCTCAACTGGGCTCGAGTTCGAGCTCTTTCGAGCCCCACCGAGCTTGCTCGGGCTCGATGGACTCGAGCCTTTATCGAGCTGGCTCGAGCTTGATAAGGCTAAAGCCGAGTCCTTTATCGAGCCCGAGCTCCTTATCGAGCTCGGTCTGGGCTCGAGCTCAAGGCAAGCTCGTTAAGGAAAATGGGTACTTTTTGGTGGAAAAATGCTTTGCGCAGGTTCAAACGCAAGACTTGCTCTATATACGACTATATTCTTACCAGTAGGTCACTATCCAAGTTGTGTATAAAATCTTAATTATAATATATATATTGTAACATTCTATTTGTTTATAAAAAAGAAAAAATACTAATTTTCTAATGCATGGACATGGTGCAAATGTGTGGGGGAATGAGATTTCGAGAATTGGGTCATGACTCGTGACTCGTAGGAGGGGCAAAAGTAGTGGAGGGAAAATTGTAAAAGGCTAATTTTATTTTGTTTGTATTATATATAAAGAGGAGTGATCCTATGAGAGCCAAAGCCTGTGAGAGCATGAGAGCATGCATTTTGGACCACATGATACTGTTTTCTCTCTCCTGGTTGGATCATGTGGTCCAGAATGCATGCTCTTATGATGTCACGTTTTTTTGCTCTCATAGGATCACTCCTCATATATAAATATTATATGTATATATATATTCCTTATCGATCCCCTTATTGAGTTATCGAGCTGAGCGAGGCTTAACTCGAGCTCGACTCATTAAGTTATTGAACCTAAAATTCTAGCTTGAGCTTGACTCAATAGCCTAATGAGCCAAGCTTACGAGCCCTTATCGAGCCGAGCCCGAGCGTGGCTGATCGAGCCGCAACTCAATAGCCAGCTATGTGTGGGTATGATGGAGAGATTTGTCCAACTATACCAAAGTAGAAATAAAACTTCGAAGACAACATACCTTGACGAGGGGAAGAGAAGGGAAGAACGAACTCAGAATCATGATCATGGACAGGGGCGGAACTATTATACATTATGGGGGGGGGGGGTCACGGCCCCATTGTTATCATACGTCACTTATACAATGTATTAAGTTTTTAATACGCCCCCTCTTTAATCGTATTATAAATTAATGTTGTTAGCAAAATATTGTAGAATTATTAAATGGTCAAGTGGTAGAATGGTATGGCTATTATGTTAGAGATCATGGTTCGAATCTTATCTCCATCAATTTTACTTTCTATTATATGATTTATCAAATCACTTCCAAGATATTAAATAATTTCATATAAAATTGTATTCGAGTTTATTTATCTCTCCCATTGATTTTAGTACCCATTATAAATAAATTAAATTTTATTGTTTCCTTTTAACCATGATTTTTTTGTTTCAAAATCTCACTTGATAATTTAGCCTTTTTAGGATGGATTTAGAAAGACCTAAATAATATATTTTTCCAATTTTAAAATAGCCACGGAAAATACCAATCTATTTGAAATTCTAACATTAATAATAGATTTAAATTCTATGCTTATCGTTTATCAAGATTGAAAGATGTACATTTTAAAAATACTAATTCTATTTAAAAGTATCGTTCGACAATACATAGATTTTTCCATTTCTGAGCATAATATAATAGTTCTACACTCAGCCTCTCCTTGATGAAATTCCTGATTCTGGCTCTGATCATGGGATTATTACGGAGCGATCACGGAGAGCAACCTCCAAGTCATTTTTGGAGTCGCCATTGGAGTTGGGTTTCGGAAAGAAGTATACTGTAGGAGGAAGTATCTTGTAAATCAAAATAAGTAATAATATCATTCAAGTCAAATGCAAAACGAGTATCGTTAATTCCCCACGAAATCGTTCTTCTATAAAAGCATATTTGTTTTACATTTCTCATGAGAAACATTTGACATTGTAATGGTTATGTGACGTGGAAACCACGACATTTTGTAACCAATACTAAACAAGGGTCCGACATGGATGGTGGAAATTAAAGAGGGAATGTATATTTCATCTTTCCTTGAGAGGGGAAGACGAAAAGATCGAGACAAAGCAATGAAAGTTTGTGGGCTCTTCCATTATTCAAACCTTTCCTCCATCATATCATCAGCTTATCTCCTCCAATCATGAAACCGACCACTCTATGGTTATGTGGAGGATGTCCCCTAAATCGTATCCATTGATGGGGTTTTCCACACCACAACAGACTAGTGAGTCTTAAGGTGTAACAAAATTTCCTTCGCAGGAATTGTAAAAAATGTGGTCAAATCAAGATTACAAATAAACTGTTGGGAGACGGACAACAAGCTGCGCCGCCAATCCTTTTTGGATGGTAAATCCAATTCTTCGGAACACAACATCCATAGACCTGGGAACCATGACATTACTATGCATAATTTTCGGGACCCTCTTAAGGAGTTCTACAGCTTCAGACGCCAAGAACCCAAAGGTATCAAACCCGAAAGAGATGAAGACATGTTGATTGTCAATACAAGCCTTCTCATGTTTAGCAACTTTGGCTGAGGCAGCTTTCTGTGCAGCATATCCCGCAGTAAAATCACTTTTTATTAGAGCAACTAATGGAGACACTCCAGTTAAATCAACACATGCATGTTTTCCTCCAGCCCAACCGAAAATTAAAACATCCGTTGGTCTGAGTGTTGATCTCCCCTCGTGTGGATCAGACAACAAATTCACAGGTACTTCTTTCTTTGACGCAACCCAGCCTTCTTGAGGATATCATAGATGACATCTCTGACAAGATCATGTCTATATTTAAACCCTTGGAGTTCACGATAATGAACGACATGCTCCCCAAAGGAGTCTAGGCAAGATTTGTGGCATACTGGACACTCCTCATCTGCTGGAAATAAAGGAATCATTAGGCGATATCTGAGAATAGTACGATACTCAATATGTGACATATGCATTCCAAGACCATCAATAGGAATAGCTAGAAGAAAATCTTGAGCATGGTCAGATTGCAAGCACCGAAAAATTGCCTTTTGTCTAGTCGTCATGTCAAATTCAACCTCAATTTCTTTGATAATTTTGCTAAAAAAAAGGATCTCGCCAAAACATTCTGGACTTTAGGGGGGACGGTATCCTTGTTAGCAAAACATGTAAGATCTAAAGATGGGAGTTTGACACGCAAAACATGTGAAAAATAACGAATTTTAAGGTGTCACGGAAGTTAAGATCTGGTTGTACTAAATACAGGACGTCCTTAGGCTGTTGCGGGGTTTTTGTGTTGGTGCGTAGAAACTTGCTGTGCTCGGCATCTCGATGCCGTGTTTCTTTTTGATGAAACCAACCTGATCGTTTTTTTTTCAAAAAAAGTTTATCTACTATGAAGAAAGGACGGGAAAAAATCTATGAGAATAAATGACGCAGAGGACTCGAAGGGTCGTGATCAATGGGTCAGCAATGGCGCCAGTGCTGTCTAGAGATGGAATTAATGGAGGCATTTGCAGTTGGACGGAGAAGAGAAGGCGACCGTCCCGTCCTTGTCCAATGTAGAGCCTCCGAATGCGACGTCGCCATTATCAGAAACAAACCTTCCTCTTAATAGATCACACCCTCTTTCTGTCAAATTGTTATCTGATATATTCTCCTCCTATTTTCCTGAGCTACCTGTTTGTTTCATCAATCATTGCATTCAATCAACACATATCGCGTTCAGTGTGAAAATCCGTATAATTCTATCACTCGACACTTTTGTCATTTTGAGGATTATCCGATGAATACGATATATTCAATAATTATATCTAAAACAAGATAGATCCGGTTTCATGTTTGATGGAAGAAAAATATTATAATTTTGTATCTCTTTATATGTCTATTATGATCAACACGATACTGCATAACCGAGCAGATCTTCTGCAATACTATAGGGATCTGGAGTAAACTGGATTTCATGTGATCACTCCATCGTGATCGAGCGGTTAGGGAATGGTTCCGATTTATTGCAGAGGATCTGCCCTCTACTGCAGAAATGGTAGCTTGAATTATCTGATCCCTGCACAATATTTGCAGTCTCTATATCTTGCATCTTAATATTTTTTCAAATAATATTTTAAATTAACTGTAAAGGTGGACAGTGGTTTCCTTTCTTACACGTGAAGACGATTGTGGTCTGTGACCAGGACACCGATCCTCTGCTATAGCGGGATTTGCAACAGAGTCTGCAGTAACCGTTGGAGTCGCTCGATCTTGATCGAGCGGTTCACACGATTTTATATTTTTTGTGGGCTCATACCGTGCAAATTCGTGCGAACCGCTCGATCAAGATCGAGCGGCTCAAGCGATTACTGCAGGCACAACACCACGACAGATGATCCTCTCTACTGTGGCCAGTCTAGAAATCCTCCTCCACTTCTTCACTATGGAGGTTATACTGCACGAATAATATTGTGGTTGTTATTTTTCAAGATTTGATCTGATCATCGCTAAATTTTAACTAAACAAATTAGATCATTATCTCAAAATTTGAAAAATAATAACGGATAAACATCACTATTCTAGATATGACTTTTGTTACTAATTTCCTATATAAGAAGTCATACCATATATCTTTCGTCATCGGACGATATAATAACAGATTTCAAAATTAACGTCGCTGTAGATCCAATTTGTTGTAATGGAGAATGCCAACCTGCACACAATATTAATTAATTTGTATAATTTAGAAGCGATGATAAAACAATTATTATATTATTCAAAAATTACACACACAGCGGGTGTTTAAAAACATCTATTTTCACAAGGCTATGTGAGTCTGCTGCGGTTGTTTCCATTGCATGCTTGATAATAGAAATCCGTATCCTCTTGCAACCAAATAGTGAGACGAATCTCTGTCAGAAAATCAAACACGTTATTAATCACGGCCAGTATGATCGAAGCAGAATGGCGATGGATCTGGACGTGAGAGGTCCGCAGAGAGCCGTCCGTGTTACTCAACCCATCTCCATTATTGAGAAGATATCGATACTGTGCAAGCACGTCACCTTTGAGAGAGATGGTTCAATAGATTGTGCTCCTGATAGCGCCTACAAATAGAGGCCCCTGAGGCGCTCTCTTCGTCCCACAGAGCAGCACACACCCCCTCCTCTTCCAGCCTTCCAGCCCTCTCCGCCTTAGCAACCATGTCGAGCTGCGGCAACTGCGACTGCTCCGACAAGACCAACTGCACGTAAGCGAACGACTTCCTTTTCAACAACCAGATGGATAAGTAGTTATTAATGAAAATCAGAATGGTCCTGTTAAATCCAATCCATAAATTAACGGATTTGAATATATTGATATGATTCGATATAAACTTTTTCTGTTTCATGTGCATGTGATCTTCCAGCTGCAATCTTTCGAATATACAGTTCCATCCATATTCATATTATCCTTTCTGAAAAGAAAGTCCAGTCCATAAATTACTTATAAGTATACAATGATCGCTTCTCCCTTAGTAAACTTTGCTCGAGATAAAACAACTGGCCTTCTGGAAGCAAATCAATGGACGATATTTGAAATGCTGGGGTCATGAAAAACCCGGATGAACTCTGCGGTTGAGTTGAACATCTTAGCCAAGCTGCACTGATTAACCTGGTTCAACCACCTATAATTCAATGCCAAACCGGTCGATCGGCTGACCGAAAATTTACAATTGTTTCAGGAAGAAGGGCAATGGCTACGGCGTCGAAATCATCCAGGTGGAGAAGAGGTAATTGGTCTTGGTTCATCTCTACCACTGACTAAATGCAAAATTCTTACTTTTTTATTGGGTTCGCCGAAATTTGGCACCAAAATCATTACAATAAAATTGAACTATAGTGACGGTTTTTTCAAAATCCGTCACTAAAGTAGCCGTTGTTAAATACATAACGACAATATTATTCGTTGCGAAATGAGTTTTCATACTCAAAATTAGCAACGAATATCATATATGTCGTTATATCATTAGAAACGGCCCATATAACAACGCTTATCTGTTGCTATTTTTCAAAATATCAACTAATCATCGCTATTTTTTAGTTCAAAATTTAGCGACGATTAATTAGACGTTTAAAAAATAGCAACGGATAAGAGTCTTTATGTGAACCGTTGCTAATGATGTAAAGACATATATGATATTCGTCGCAAATTTCAAATACGAAAAGTCATTTCGTAATGAATAATATCATCATTATATATTTTACAACGGCTAATCTAGCGAAGCATTTTGAAAAAACCGTCACTAGAGCTCATTTTTTTGTAGTGAACGAAATTAATGGATCAATATCGATTATGTGAAACTGAGTAGTGAGAATCTTACTTAATTTTGCAGCTACGGGAGCGTGGAGATGATGACCGGTGCTGAGAACGATGGCAAGTGCAAGTGCGGCCCCAACTGCACCTGCACCACCTGCACCTGTGGCCATTGAGTCTCCTCTGCATGGTCCTACTAGGTTTCGAATCTATATGCTGCGTATGTATACATGTATGTGCGTATGTACGTACGTACCATGGTGAGAGTGAGGGAGATTATGGTGTGTGATGTGTATGGAATAAGGAATGGAGGAGTTGCTCTGCTATGATTGGTAATCACTGCTGTAGTGATGTTGTGGTGTGGATGGGAATGGGATTGGTGAGTCCTTCCTGTTTTAGGACTTTCTGCCCTTCCTCGTTACCTTATCTACTGTTTAGGATATGCTGCTTGTGTTTAATGGAAATGGCTAATTAGATGGTAAATTGCACAGTGACCCTCCTTTGTTTGTCCTTTCAAGTTTTGGTTGGTGATATTTTTAAGCAAGGAATATTAATTTTACTATAATATCGATTAATGGAAGATAAGTTCTTTAAATCTAATGGCAATCAATAATGGCTGTCGCATGTTGGCCGATAAAACAACATATATAAAAACGATCTAGTACAAAAAGAGTCTCTCACGTGTGAAAAGTAGTCACGTGCATTATGCTAAATTTAAAGACATACACAGATATAAGTGGTATCATATTCTCTTCTGTTTTAAAATCTGGATACATATAAGAAAACAGATATATTGTGGGAATCGAAAATTGCAAATCATATCCCTAAAAACGGGCACGGAATGGAAATAAATAATCAGATATTTAGACGGAAACAGATTATCATGCGGATAAAAAATGCCCTCGAACGCTTATAGAAAAATTACCGTAAAGTTGAAATTAATATTTAATTGAATCAAAAGTAATAAAGATAACAAAAAATATGTTATTACACTAAATATAATAACTTGTAAAAATGATTAAATTATATAAATATTTATATTTTTCTTCCTACATTTGAATAAAATTCAGATGTAATATACTGCAAGTAACCCTATAATATATTAGAAGATACACACATAAGTTAATATATGTATTTAATATAGACACATAGTTTCAGAATATAGATATATGTATCCGTATCTTTAAAAAATATGTAACCATATCTGTGTCCATGTCCTAAAAATTATGAAAACAATACCAGTGATCATATCCATATCCGTATCTATCAAAATAAAAAAATCATACACACATATATAATTAGATACGATTACCATATTGGTTGAATCTAGCTACATCAAATCAATATTACATTATGACAAATTGTAAGATTAGTTTATTTGACCTAACATTATATTGTTGTGACTATTTATAACTATATGTTTTCATTTGACTAATGAATTAAAAATTACATTATATATATGTTAGTATTGTCACTAAAGTCATCGAAATTTTAAAAGGCATACCATTTACGTGACGGTAAGGATGTCAATTAACAATAATATAGACATATAGTCACATGCTATTAATCAAATCCAAGGGGTACCATACATGTAAGGCTACTTTTCTCATCTTGATTAAGAAAAATAAGTCTATCCTTTGTCAAAAGTGTTGCAAAATATAAATGTCATACACTTAAACATGCAAACGGATCGGATACGGATCATATACAAATATTGAGATGTTATCAAATTTTTATATATTTTTTAATACGAATGCAGATATGGATGCTGTGGACTAGGATAAGATCTTGATTGCATAAGAATATTATTAGAAATAATATATAAATAAGTTTAAATATACATATATTGGATGAAATACAGATGATATAACTATAGTAAATATACCTATATCATAATAATGATCTCAAGTGGGGCATAAAATTATGTTATATATGAATAAAAATAAATAAAAATATATTTACAAATAAAAAAATATACAAATATAGATACAAA